>WKLE02001054.1:8918-54999 GCA_014885115.2 Asterionellopsis glacialis | reverse complement strand
TTGATCGGCCATGATTTCGCGTTGTCGTCTTCGTTGGGCTTCGGCCTCTCTTCTCGTTTGTTGACGAGTTCGATGAAGAATGTTTGGTTAATTGCACTATTAAATAGCGCAGAGGAAGCGTGTGGGAATTGTTACCTCGTCCAAAGATGTTGGTGACAATATCGTTTCAGTACCATGCCTCCGGGGTCCTCGTTTTAGTGCAGGCAAAGAAACCTTTGATTGACAGAAAACGAGTAGATCTCTCTAGCTCACACAAAGGACACGAACGTACAACATAGTTAGGTCTTAGTCCTTGAGAGATCAATACCAGCAAGGAAACATGATGTCAGAAGTTACGACTACCAACAGTCCTTTTAACGTCGTATTCGACCCTGCCAACAGTTTACCAAGAGAAGCAGCAGCAGCAGCACAGTTTTCTGCCCCAAGTAGCATTCGGTTCCTATTTGGAGGAGGAGAAGACGATTACGAAGAAGACAATAATGATCCTTGGCAGAAATACAATTTGGATGTACTAGACAAAATACCTCATCTTACTGGACTGTTGTCACTTTTGGGGTCTGGATGGATTATTTCAAGAGTTCTATGTGATCCAAAACGACGGAAACGAGTGTACCATCGCATTATGTTGGCATTGAGTGCATTCGATTTCTTCCTTTCATTTTGGATGTTCATGTCAAAATGGGCACATCCAGCGGAAGATTCCTGGTGCGGATCTGGATGTTATGGAACTATAAGAACATGTGAAGCATCAGGATTCTTCATCACGTTGGGATCCATAGCTATCCCTCTTTATAATGTGGCCTTGTCGGTCTACTATTACCTGGTGATTTGTAACGGTCACACAGAACGGAATCTAAAATCCAACTTTGAGAAATACGTGCACTTCACAATTCCAATTATATCTTTGGGCTTGGCTACAATACCACTACCTATGGACCTTTACAACCCAAACTTCTTTCTCTGTTCTGCTGTAGCTTTTGGTTATGACGAAGATACACAAACCTACGATCGTGGGACGACACGCGCAACAAGAGCATATGTATTCTTGACATTTCTGGTTGTTATGATCAGTGGCACCTGCATGGTGGTTATAATGACTTGTATTTGTGTCAAGGTTTCACTTCAAGAAAGGCGGTCCAGGACGTATGAAGCAGCCTTTTCAAATCAACTAAGACCTAGCATGAAAAAAGAAATATCAAGGAGTCGACGATCAGGTACTACTCAATCAAGATCACGTGCAGTTGTCACTCGAGCTTTATTGTACACTGTGCCATTTTTCTTGACATGGATAACTCCAACATGCTATTTCTTTGTATCATACATATGCTTTCTTTTTCCAATAAGTTGCCCTGGTCCAAGAACCACGTATGCTCTGCAGCTATGGACAGTAATTTTTATGCCATTACAAGGATTTTTTAATGCTATCATATATGATGTTCTTCCGTATTTCAAGAAAAGCAAGAAGAACAATTCAGATGGTACTAATTCATCGACACGTTTCCTTAATACCGCACAAGATCAATCAGACGGTTTAGGCACGGGAAGGAGTTCTCGATCTTTGGTTTCACTCAAAGATAAAGCTAACGATTTTTTCAAGATCAAGAAGAATGTTTCAAACCATGACATATCAAGTGATGAAATCAACAATGCTGCACGGTGTTTAAAGAATGAATCAAAAATATTTGATTTAGTCGGTGACCAACCAAGTGGTGAAATAGCAGCAAGTCGGGACATTAACAAACAAATTCAAGAAGAAAACAATCATGAAGAAAGCCAGAATATGAAGACAAACGACAGCAATTATGAAGACGATGAGATGTACAAGAAGAAAGGTGATAACAAAGTGGTCAAAGAAATAATTACAGGAGAAGATAGGGTATGATTTTTTCCTTGTAAAAAGGCAAGATCCATATGCTGAACATCACTGAAGTGCACATGCTGCTACGAGAAGACCATAACCTTATTGAGGGAATACTTATTCAAACTTAGTTGGTAAATTTTACACTTTTAAAACCTTTCATAAGATTCGTAGATCCATAAAATCGTCTTTTATCTTCTGTGCCACTACTGCTGCCGCCGCTGTTTCTACATTGGAATTGATCCATGTTTATATGATTTACACCGACTAAGTTAAAGTAGTAAAGAACACATTTATAAATGAATGCCGGATATATACTTGCACAAATACGAGTATGAGTACACTATTTGTTCCTTGGTGAAGTTCACAACTTATAAAGATGAAGAAGTGAAACGGAGAAGATACATAACAAATATGATGGCCACACACGTCACCAAGAACGGGATACAAAGCGGCGAAAAGAAGCAATTTATTAGTGGCTTTAATAACTATCTCATTTGATTTTGCTCGTAGGATATGGATATGAAGTTTGTTACTGCAACCGTCAAATAAAAAAAGGCCGTTGTAGTTCAAATATTGTAAGAAGCTGGCATTTTAAGGAAACTAAGCAAACAAAATGCACTGTTGAATTGTGAATCATTTAAGACTCTTCCGCTTAGAACTTGTCGATCTAAATAAAGATTCTTCTTATCGTTTCTTTGGAATCTGGTACAGATCACAACTCAATATACTCAAAAGAAAGTGTGTACGTACATTACACCAATTTCAAATAACTGAAGGTCGAAGTACAATGCATCTATCCTATACTGTCTCTGCACTTTTTCGCAAAGGACTGGAACGTGGACTAAGAGGGGGTGGACCTCCTAATCGCGGAGGTGATAATGGAATACCACTACTGGCGGATTTTGGAACGGGGGATAATGGCATTGTGATACTGACTTCCTGGCCATCGGAATAGGATTCTGCATTGTAACCTTTAGAATTAGGATCATCGCTCCCTCTTTCCCCTGCTCTTTCAGAGACTGCAGAACAATATGTTTGTTTCTCGATTGTAGTAGTTAAAGAAGATAGTGAGCTCCGATCACCAGGCATGATGAGTTTTTGTTCGGAGGTGGAATCAACCAACCCCATCATTTGCATTGCAAAAGCGGGCGATTTCGGTCGTTCTACCAATTCCTTATGAGCTTGATCTTTTTGCTTCTCAAATGCAAGTAGAGCATCATTGATAGCATAGACCCAGGCGTCGCGTGCCTTCTTAGATTGCACAGTGAAGACACGAGTTGTTTGTTCTTTACTCTCTGATCTAACATGAATAATATTGAACATGAACGCATTCCATTCTGATGTATCCTCTAAATCAATAGGTACGACCACCGTAGAATCCAACAAAATAACAGTGGAAGGTTTTTCCGAAGATCGGAACCAGTAAATCATTAAAATTGGAACTTCTACCTCGTATCCAGAGACTTGAGCAAGCTGCGTCCGTGAGTGTAGGAAAGAAGAACAGGAAAGAGAATACAATGAGAATCAATTCAAAACAAGGATTACCAAAAGCTTCTGCGCATTGCCCGAAAAATTCATCAAAGAATGAGAATGACGTACCGCAAGTTTGGCATACCGTAGTTTCCAATCGGTGCTACCAAGCCAATCCTTTCCGGTGCCTTTCTTGTGCATAAGTCCTTCGGCTAAAACTCGCCTAGGTGTATATTTAACTCCACTTGCCAATACTCCTGGCATGACATCTTCTTCTTGAAGCTCTTCTTCATCCAAAATGGATAACCCATGGAGTGCTTCAAATTCTTCTTCGGAATCGTGTTCATGATCATTTAAAGTATATTTCAATTTCGGGCGATTACAACAAGGACACGGTCGTTGTGCTGATGCATCATAGTGATCAATTTTGTTGAGCCGTACTGATGATGATGATGACGACGACGACGATGTTGTGGAAGAGGTAGATATAGACGCAACTGAAGAATTCGAAGAAATCGTGGTTGGCTTTCCCGTTCTCTCTGTGGAAATATCGGCTGTGGTAGATTCTGCACCGCTTGTGTTTGTTGTTTCGTTGCTGGCTTTGTTTGAATTCAAAGTCAAAGCAGAGGCAGAAGCTGCCGACAATGACTTCCAGATATCTCCCAATGAAAAATCCATCAATGCTGAAGGATCTGGGAAACTGTGAGATCCCTGTTGTGTTGACGATGATGAATCAGATTGCTGGGGAGCCATTATTCGTTTTCCTTCAATGGTTTTCGACGTCTTTTGTCTGTACCTCTATTTCGGATCTCGATGCTTTCTAGAGGAGGAGTTGAATTTGAAAATGGGAGTTATGCAAAGTTCGTTTACTCAAATTCAGGTTTTGATGAATCGTTGTTAGAGACCAGATCTACAGGACAATTCAAAATCGAAGCAAAGCTTTGAGCAATCAAATAAAAAAATGTAATGTCTTTTTTTCGAACAGAGGTCAAGCTTGCGAAGAGACAACCAATGTCAAATTAAATAAATCAATGGATCTTTTGACACCCGATAGAGTCAAGTGCCAGTTACGGGGTAAATAGCTTTGCTCTGTTTGAATTATGTAGGCCCTCCTTAGATCAGTTACTTCTAGAGTCTAGTCAAAGTCAGCAAAAGGAGTAGAAGGGTTTGAAGACCTCCAAACTTGAAACTAAATCTCTACTACGGTGTGGTTCTCTACAGACAATATTCGGTCTCGTCTCCTTCCTCTTTTGATGCTCGCTTTTCTTCCGTCCAAAATACGCAGCATAGCAGTGGGTGGACACGGGAAAATTTCAAACAGTCGTGTGCAACGCAAACACATGGTGGCAATTCCAAGAGATGAATTCTGGTAGATGCAGAACTCAACGGCCGTGCTCATGATTTACTTAAGACAAAATAGCATCAAAATAACGGCGGCAGTTAATATTGCTGCTGCAACTCCGAAATATTTCATTATACACGTTATAGTAAAACCAGTAGAACTTGGGATATAGGATTTTGAACGGAACACATAACGCTTAAACTCTATATTAAATGACGTTGGCCAATAATGCAACATACACAGATAGGACCAAAGTAGCAAGAACGGAAGAGGAGGATGATCTCACTTTCAATGCTTCCTAAATATGTATATAATGTCTTTACTACAATGTTCATTCGTGTTCGCCTATGATTGGCCTAAAAAATTTCACGCCGAACAAAATCTAGAAGTACACGTACTCGTACATTGGAACCCGTACCTGGTACCTTACTAATTGCCAGTTTTACGTACTGTATTCAATAACGGCAATCTACCGGAAGATGCTAACCACGAATCATAGATGATGATGATGCTAGGAATGTCGGTGCGCGTGTCACGATCACAGATTTTTTCTTGGTTGAAAATCAATTAAACCTTTCTCCTGCTTTGTTCCCTTTGCACTTTGCACGAAAAAGATGTCTCCATGATCAGTTGTAAACGCATGAACCATCTATCAATCAAGATTATTGAATATATATAACTTACTTCTTTCATTCAGAATGTATCAATGTAGATGGTTTGCATGATATCACATTTACTACAAGAAGGTATGGTTTGCCTGTACAGCAGCGGCAGTGGGGTAAAATAGATATTTAGTTTTTTTACCACAATAAGGTATTGAAAAGCTTCAGAAAGCAAATTAACATCAATTATTTTTTCCTCCCATGCCACAGCCATGCTAGATAAAACTGCAGGTGAGTGACAACAAATCTAGTATTTTTCATCCCCTTAGTAGTACTACTCTATCATGATTTAAAGACCTGCCTACAAAAATTTGTCTTTGCTTCTCTTTTTTATGGGAAGCTTGTTGTTACTAAATCCATGCTGCCTAACCCTTAAGCCTTGGGAAATTCTCAGATGAGATCTCTGAGACCTTGTATATAATCCCAACCATTAGCATTTTTTGATTAACCTCTCAGCCAAGCAAATTGTTTTGCATTTTGCATAAAAATCTTTTTGCCCAATGACATCATGTATGCTCATTTTAGGTGTTTCTGAGAACCCCCCATTACTGAAATTGCAAAAAAGTACTTGTGCTCCAAACCACTACACAGGAACAACAACATCACTGCTGCTGATGATAACATCAACAATACACCTCATTTCAAGACAACCATAGCTCATGAAGGCCCCTTTTTATAACTACAAGACAGTATCATTGACATGGTGGATGAAGAGGAGAAAAAGGCTTCATGGAGCCTTTTCTTTACCTCTTCTAGTGAGATTTAGTGCTGTCCTTTTCTGATCCATGTGGTCAACAAAATTCATGTACTGGTTCTTGTAGGCAACTATCGGTGCAGGAATATAGAAAGTTATGCTTGTCTATGAAAAAAATTCTGTTCCTGTTGTCCAACTTCTTATAGGTGCTTAGCCAATAACACATAGGATGGTTTCTTTAGTTTCACCACCCAAGATAGGGTTGGTTGGTGTGTTTTTGAGTAGGTTGTATGTGTAGAAAGCACATTTTTTAATCTTTACAAACAATATACACTGCTCCTTTGTCAGCAACAACTAACTTATGAGGAGGCACAAATGCTGGAGCCCTTTGTCCTTGAGGAATGTTCTTCTGTGCATTGTTATGTAATCTCCATAGTTTCTTGAGATTAGCATGCTTGTTTTTATAAAGAAGCTCTAAAACTATCTTTCAAGAACCTCTTGCTGATTCTTTTAGATCTTTGATAGCCTCCTGTGTTAGAAAGGTATGATTTGTACTGTCAATGTTGGTAAATTTGACTGTTCCTATTATATAAGTCTTCCCCTGGATAATTTTCTCAATGTCTCACCTACCAAATATTGAGTATAGAAATTGTCCATAAAAGAAGCTGTTTTCATTGAGGTTGATCATCTTGTCTTGGTGTCTTGGTGTGTATCCCCAATTGTAGTATCCACAAACCAGTGGCCAAATCATTTCACCCACATTACAATCAAAAGTGATGTTATATGGTGTTCTCATTTCTCCATGTATATTCTGCAAAAAGATTGACCTGTTGTCTCACCTTTAGCATTGTTACCAGAATGGTTGTCAAATATGTTGGATATATAGTATGCACTCCTAGTACTGCCCACAGCAGTACGAGTTGTTCTAGGATTAAGTGGACCAACTTGTGACAATTGGTCTGTAGACACCTATGTAGACTAAAAAAATGTTTTGAACATTTTTATATATTCACACTCTAATACTTTATGTTCAATATATATTTTGTCCTGGCATGCTCTAAAAAAAAAAACTCACAATAGGCATTTGTATGTACATAATACTATTACATAAAATGCAGTATAAAATGTACCATACTACATGTACATATGTGTCATAATTTTTTATTTGGAGTATCCATACATTTTGAAAATGTACCAATTTTTCAGTATTTAAACACATAAAGTAAAAAATTTACTGGGACACACACAGGACTGTATCAAAAGTTGGAATTTGGAGTATTAGTATATTATATCCAATGTATACTGTATTGTACACATGTGTTATTTTGCAATTCAAGCTGGCCGATCATATTTTGGTGTTGCTTACAATTTTGAAGACTGTGTCAGTGCTCCAACAGCCAAAAACTGGCACCTATGCCTGGTCTCTTGCAATCAATCTTGCAAAATGGTACCTGTTGTGGTACCAATTTCTCATTACACAGCCATTTTAAACTAGTAACCACCAGTAGGGTTCCATGTAGGAGTATCTTGTGCATGGAACTGCACTGGTGGTTACAAGGCATAGGTGGCTGTGTAAAGAGAAATTGGTACCATAAAATGTTATATCATGCCATCTAAAAAAAATAACAAGCAAAATTACAAGCTTTGATTAATTGGACTGAAAAATTCCATGTCATAGTTCAGTACTGGATTTGCACTATGCTGACAACAATATTGAAAAGGGAGTTGAAAAGGGAGTAGAGTTTGTTTGAGTGAATAAATTATGACCTATTTTAGCTAGTTCTAAAAAACACTTGCCAATTCACTGTTTTGTCTTTGACACCTATTTTTGTACAGGATCTTATGGCCGACTTACTTAGAGTTCAGTTCAGGCAGAGTTCAGATTTATCAGCATGTGAACTGAACTCCCTGAGGCAGCCAATTAATGCCTGCCAGATCACCTGTTTGGTGTCACAACTGGAGTGGTACTGCCATGGAGTGATAGCGCATCACCGTGTTCTGATGTGATGCATCACGCTTTGAGTCATGCTGCTGTGGAGAGTCACCACATGTGCCTCACCCATGATGTCAGTGCGTCTTTGCATGTGGCGCATCACCACAGGTGTCTTGTCTGTGATGTCATTGTATCATGGTATGTCCATACTATGGTTGATTGGCATCATTGTATATGAGTCGTACCTATTGCACAACTCACCTACTGCATTTGCCCCCGTGTCCAGCAGCCTCTTACAGGGACTTTCTTATGCAGTGGCTGCATGGTAAGGCAGCATGCAACGTATGTTGATTCCATTGAGGATTGGCCCACATTGTAGCATCACAGTACCATTACAGTGTACTTGTCATACTGTAGATGGTCTGTCATGGGGCTGTTTGTATTTATGTGGGTTAGACTAGTTGTTCATAAGTACAACCTTGTTGTCTACCTTATAACTTATAATCATGTTCAATTCTTTTGTTGTTTTCACGCTTGTTGTTGCTAGCAATCCTAGCTTGTTTCCTTCTATGTATGTGTTCCCAGTTCACTTAATGTTGAATGTTAAATATCATATCTCTACCAAAAACTAGCTGGCCAGGCATAGCCTGGAGAGTAGTATGATAAGTGGAATGTATGGAATATGCAGTGGCAGCAAGTACACTGACCCAAGGGTTTCCTTCAGTACTATGTTGTACCTTGTGCGTTTGTATCATATTCTCCACTACTTGATGTATCATCTGCACAATAGCATTTGCTTGTGGGTTACGGGTAGTGATCAGTTTGCACTTGATATGGTATTCATCATCTAGCATACTATGGAAATGCTTCATGAATTCTGTGCCTTGGTCAAAAGTGACTTGTGTAGGCTTTGGGTATTGTGCAAACCATTGTTGTTCTACTATGTTCGCAATTTTGATACTGCTCCTTTTGGACCAAGGGGCAATCTTGAACCATCCTGTCACTGGGTTGATCATAGTAATCATAGGGGGAGATCCTTACAACCTTTTCTTTTGATTGTATAGGCTCCTATGAGATCAACACATAAGCGGTCCCATGGTGTGGCTTCTAAGTCTTTTTCAGGCAGGTGTCTGTACTTTTTATGCTGACGTTTGTTCAGCTGCCAGGTGTGGCACGTGCTTTGCAGTAGGTCATTATATGCTCACATAGCTTGGGCCACCATAAGTGCTACCGGATTTTCTCTTTGGTGCGGGTCTTACCAGGATGACATAAGTATGTATGGTACCATTGTACTGTTCTCTTTTGTAGAGTTGACAGAATGCATATTTTATTTTTGTGGCATCAGTGTACATGTGGAAAGGGTTAGTGAAGTCTGGGTAGGACAGCAGTACTTCTTTGGCTATTATTTTCTTAATATTGTCAAAGGCTGTTTGTTGCTCCTTGCCCCATTTAAACTTAACCCCTTTGCCCTGTAGCTTGGTTAAGGGAATCAGTACATGGGATCTGTGTATCCACATTTGTTTATAGTAGATAACCATCCCTACAAAGGATCATATTTTCTTAGTAGTAGTAGGGGGTGCAATATTTAGTATGGCAGAGACCTGCCCTTGTGACAGACATCGTCTTTCTTTAGGTTGCAGTCGGTACACCACCAGCCAACACTGCCTTCTTTCCCCAGTGCAATTGCATATAGTAATATGTTAGCAGCCATAAAGATTTCTACAGGAATAACTATTGGTTGTGGTGCTGCATTGTTCTGGTGGTTGTTGTTTGCCAAAGCACCACCAACAGCAGCAACCTCCACTTCCTCCTGTGGATGATCCTCTTCTTGACAACCATCATAGGATCTGATACCTTCCTCATTGAATAGTGGTGTTGGTGTGAATGGTGATGCTGTTACATCTGGTGTATTGTTATCAGCAGTGGTGTTGAGTGACACCAGATTGTCATGTTCTAATATGGTAAGTGACGACATTTGAATTTTGTTCAAGTCACAGTCAAGCAGCTCATTAAATGTTCCTTTTATTATTGTTGCATTGTCTTTTTTGCATTTGGCATTACCTAGTGCGCAGGGGTAACTGTGAGAGCACCACTTTGCATTAGTATCCCTGTACCTTCCAATAAAGTTAGCTGATATTCTTGAATGGCCCTTGCCATGATCAAGATTGACACAAATGTTGATTTGTTCATATGCTGGTAAGTCACATTTCTGACTCTGCACCCACAATTTTAAACACTTTGATACTAACCTGTAGCTCCATGGTATTCTTTCACTACCATATCTAAATATTCCTGTTACAGGCTCCACATACTCTAGATTGACAATTCTATTGATTGCTACCTTGGTCGCAAAAATAGAACTACCTAGTTCAATACATAAACAGCTGCAAAGCATGCGCATCTGTTTCATGTTCATGTTACACATACCCTGAATAGCTTTAGTACCAATCTCATCTATTTTGGGTAATGGGTGCCCATTCTGTTTGACTCCCACACATCACAGTACAGATCACTTGTTGCAAAGTAGCTGAGTAGATGGGTAAGTGTTGTTTGCAGTGTTTTTTTTTGTCATGTATTGTACATCCACCACCATTCATTGGAACTGACAAATTGTGAATCCACTTTTGTCTTGTTGCTGTGCTTTTGATCTTATGAAGATCATCAGCCCTGGGAATAGCTACCAAATTGTATTTACCTCTAGTAGTACCTTCACAAGATAACATCAGTTTTTAATGTCCTTTTTTATGCTTCTTGTTAAGCTTAGCTGCATATTATGGCAATTTAGATTACCACTCGACCTCAGCAACTGGTAAGGTAACTGGTAATCTCTGGTAATTGACCCAAATTACTGCGGCAACTTTGTTGATTACCTTACTGCTCAACAACGGTAATCGGTAAAAAAAAATTACCAAAAAGGCCAAAATACGGGAATCTTGGCCTCATACATTTCTACGTTGTCAGTACTGGAGCACATTCTTTATTACAGTAATTTCAGAAAACACTACTAGAAATACAGTAATTTCAGAAAACACTACTGGCGTATATACTAATGTATGGTAATTTACTTTACATACATATTAATATACAATAATGGCAGAAAACAACTTAAAGTTCATGTTTTGCTACACATAATTAATCCTAAAGTGTTATGTTTTAATATGAAATTCATCTATGCATCAGCTTCATTTGCCTCAGGAACAATGTCAAGTGCTTCATTGTCACCATCTTCTGCCTCCACATTTTTCTTCACAAGCGTTATATTTAGGTTTGAAGGCTGTTTTGTTTGTGCTATAATATAGATCAATGTTTCTTCATCGATCTGAAATGGTTCTAACACATCCTTGTTTGTCCCGTCATAATTATCAAGTTCTGCCAGCACTGCCCATCCTCCCTTCCTTCCTTTCTCGAAGTCCATGTCATCACAATTAATGGTGTAATGCTTGTTACCTTCATTGATGTCATTGAAAACCAAGCCACCATATTTTTCCAACAATGAGGCCTTAGCTACAGGATCATTTTTCTTCAACAAGGTGCATACTCCAAATCTACCAAGTCCCAGGTCCACCAACTCATCTTCCTCCCCCCAAACTTCTTCAAGACTATCCATTAGTTTACTTCAAATGCATGCTTCTTGAAGTCTGGCAGAGGTGTAAATGATGGAGACCTTTCCAGTTTTATCTCAACTAAGACTTGATCTTTTTTCAGACTTTAAATGCTTCACATCAGCCCATTGCCATTTGGCTGATCCAATCCCAAGAATTTTAGAAGTTACCCCGCAAGTGACCAATCCAAGTACTTTGGGATATGGCAAAGAGTTCTTCTCATGCCACAGATGCCAGTTCCCTTTCATGACATTGTTTGAGTTCCAACGGTTCTCATTATTGTAAGGGCCAGTTTTGTTCTGGAACATTTTGAACTCATTCCAAAATGTATCAACTATATCACTTATATTTGAGTCAATGTCATGTTTGTAGAGTTTAGTGATTGAACGTTCACATGCATCCCTGTGATCGCCAGTCATGTGATTTTTTACATCAAGATGAACTTCTTGCCTAACACACAAGATCCATCCCAAGATTGAGATATTGCTTAGAATAGGTTTCTTCCTCACATTCCATGAATGTTGAATATCTTGACTTAATGTCATTTGTGATGTGTCAATGTCTTCCTCCTCATCATCATTGCTAACAGTTTCATTGCTATCATCATCAGCACTATCACTATCAGAATTTGTGAATTTGTAACCGTTCTGCCCATCATCTTTTTCTGTTTCTTTAGGGAAGATACCATCATCATCCAAGTAATGAGAAGACTCCTTGAGAGCCTCATCTGTTTGTCGAATTAAAAAATGGATCATGTCCATTCCTGGCTCATTGCTATCAGCTATACAAAGAGCAATAAGAGCTGGATACAATGCCTTAAGGATATGAAACATTTGTTTCCAAAACAATGGGTTGATGATATTTTTTCTGCCCTTAAGATCATCTGGTTCAATAATTTCAGACCAGCCTAAGCCTGTCCATGAACTGTAGTTACAAGTGCATTTTTCAGATGAATTGCTCTATGCATTGCATAGAACATTGAAGCAAATCGAACTGTTGTTGGCCTTAATAATCCAATCTTTCTACCTTTGTTGTGTAGTTTTGCATTGTGACTAAATTGGGCATAAGGATCATTTCCTGATCCAAATACTCTGTACAATTGTCTGGTCTTCAATACAAGTTGTTTTATCAATGCAATATGACCAATGTCAGTAAAGAACAAGGAAATACAATGTTCAACACCGTGCAGCTCTGAAATCCTGGGATACTTGGCAGCTAAGATTTGCCCTGCCTTCTGCACATTTGAAGCTCCATAAAAAAAAATAAGTCGGTCCTACTTTTCAGGGGATCGTGCTTCTGCAAGTGAGGGAGGAATCGGTTGGAAATGAAGGTTGCATCCTTCTTTCCTCCCACTGCCATAGGTGCAGATGTGTCAATTACCTCAAGCACAACAATCGAACATGTCCCACCAACACCAATAACATTTAGGAAGGGGATTTCTTTAATTGTTGCCCCATCTCCTAAAAATGACAACCCAAAAGTATCTGCCTCATTTGTAAGTTCACTGTCATTTGTATCGCAGTACAAGTTATGGTTTAGATCCAACAATTCACCAGAAACAGATGAACGGCTTGGAGGTTGATAATTATTTCCTACCAACCTTGATAATTGTAGAACCCATTTGAAATGGTCAGTTTTGGGTAAGCCAAGGAAAGAAAGACCATGGGCATGACATAGATCTGCTATTGCCATATCCAAATCAGCCTCATACTATTTTACCAATGTACCACCACCACCACCACCAACCAACCCAAATGCAGAATCCATTGTTGTTTGTAAGGTTGCTGATTTGTTTCTAGATGATAATCCACCTCTGCTTGTCGATGACATACTCAAAGTCAAAAGACAATGAGATTGATCCTCTCCTGTATTTAAAATAGCTTTTGTTGGATGATCTTGTGACCCACTAGTACGCAATACTAACGTTGCTACTCCACCAGTGGTAGCATGAGGATACCTTTTTGTTCATGAACGTTTATTATCATGCTCCATAAGGCGTAAAGCTGATTTTGTTTAAGCCCAAGCTATGTCCTCCTTTACACTGTCATCCGCCCTCTTTCTTGCTTCTTTCTTTTCTACCTTAACCTTGAAAAGAAGACAGTACTGCTGTAAGTGAACATTGGGGATCTTTGCTTTACACAACTGAATGTTGTGTCCTCTAACTTTTGCCATATGACAGAGGGCCTTGGAGTGGTTGGGAGTACCACAATAAGTGTTCCCGCACCAACCGCAGGTCCATCCCTTCTTGTCTGGTAGCTTGGTAATATTCTGGACATTGTCCCACACTGTCCTGAGAGGAGGTAAATCATCCTCTCTGGATGATGATGACATCATGTCATCATTGGCCATGATGAAAAAAGGGAAAACAGGCATTCACTTTATTTGCTCTTGCTGTACATTTTTGTTCTTTTGGCAAAACAGCTAGCCGTTTGTGCAGCAACAAGAAAAATCTTTGATGTCTTTTTCTTGCTGCACTTTGTAGAATTCTACAATAAAACATACCAATTGTAGAACTTACAAGCATGTACCACAGGTTATGTGCTACAGCAACATTTTTGGTAATTTGGCGAGTGAGAAGGTAATTTCTTAGAAGTAAAATATATTGATGTGTGTACATATATATAAATTACCATCAGTTACCAGACAATTTATGTTGCCAAAGCCAAAACATGGGAATATCAAAAATACCTGGGAATTTCCAGGGAATTCCCCGGTAATTTGCAGCTAAGTTGTTAAGACTGAGCAGGTTGCGCAGGAGGTTACTGTGAACACGTCTGTCATCTAAGGGTACTCCATATTGCCTTAGATTGGCACAGAAGGTAACTTGTTTTTGGGTGGATGGAGATGTAGGTATAGTCACAGTTTGAACAGCAGCATTGATGTCTTCTTTTTTTTAAAATTAGACTCTGACACAATCATTATTGTTTCTACTTTAACAGAACTCACATTGTCCTTCCATTTAATCATAGTGGTGTTTCAGTAAGTCTTAAAAAAAAGGAAGAACTAACTTTGTATAAACACGTAGCATGATTAGACCCTCTGTACTATCTGTAACTTGGTCTGTTGCTTCTCTACAACTTGTTTGCTGACCACTTGTTCTTTCATTTGTTGCAGGTGATGATACTGTAGAAGTTCCTTTTTGATGTTGCTGAATCTTATCCTTCAACTCTGAAACAATGGAGTCAAGAAAGTGTATTCTTGGGGGAACATTCCTGTGACCTGGTTTGGCAATGTTTTCTTTGTTTCTGGATCCCAAACAAATGAACTATCTTTTGCCAGTTATACCTTGAACTTTGACCTTGGTTATTTCACAGTCATCAGTGAGGTGTTCGATTTGTAAGAAATTAAGGAAGTTAGACGATTGAAAATGATTGGAATTTGTCTTGGTGGTTTTTATGAAACCGGCTGTTTGAAGTATGGCCATTGAATGTACTTCAGATGACTGTAACATTGTTGGGAGACTTGGAATGCTGTCATTGATAATATTGATGGAGTACCAAACAGCGGTCGTGCACGCAAGCTGCTGTATATAACATGCTAGTTCTCTTTGGAAATCTTGAAAGTAAATGGCACAAAATGAGATGGGATTAGTTGAATACCTTAACTATTAGTGACAGAATTTGTGTCACATACCTTTCATTGCTTTTTAATTGTAATTGTGGTTTGTAACATCAAGGTCGTCGTTGTTGTTGCTGTTTTCTTCTTGTGAAACGAGAAAAATACTGTAGGCTTTGGTAGTCGCTGCACGCGGACCGAGTTTTTGGTTGATCGGAGGGAGGTGGGTGGGTGGAAGGACAAAATATTGATTTTGATTAACAGGACTACCCTTATGTACTGTTTCTACAGTGGAGGAACGAGGGGGGCATTTCCCAACCCCCGTTAATGGCAACATGACGTAGATCTCTTTTAGAAATCCCGAAAAAATGATTTTTATATATAAATATAATATATTCATTCCTGCTTCCGCTGTAGCTGGTACTACCGGTATAGTACCTTTTTTGAGCTGTCTGATTTTTCATACCTGTGGTACCCAGGTGCAACGACAAATGAAATCAATTCTGATTGGTCCATTGGGGACGGAATAATTACACTATTACGTATTTTTTTTTATTGATGCAATCCGAGAGGTTACCAAATACCAGGTACCTAGTACGTACAGGTAGAATTTTACAGAAATAACCTGGTGCACTTTCTTGAGGGAGGGAGGCAACATAAACTGGATCTTACCTGGTACTCGCTGGAATATTAACAGTGTAAATATCTCTAGAGAGAGGATCTGTCATAAAATACATGGCATACACTTTTCCGAATACAAGAGGACAGCCGAAATAATAGACCTTCATTATTTTTTGTTTCCTATCGCTTCACTCTGAATGTACGGTAGCGAACGTAAACTTTGAAAGTAGAAAGCATCCCTTTGTCCATGGACCCCGAAAATCCTAATCCAAGAGGACCTAAACCTCGTATCCTTGCTTTGCATGGAGCTCGCTCAAACGATCAAGTCACCAAGTTGCAACTCGAGAACCTCAAGATCACCAGTGAGGACTACGAGATTGTCTACCTCAAGGGACCGATCAAGGTAGAGGAGGGTGATCCAGAACTCTCTGGACTTATTCGTGGCCCTTTCTATTCGTGGGTCGACGAAAATAATCTGGGTCCAAGCATCCTTCAAGCTGTTCGTGATGTACTGTCAGTAGCCGTTGCGTATGGTCCTTTTGATGGGATCTATGGATTTTCGAGTGGGGCTATTGTGGCTGCTCTCGTTTCCAACATTTCAAATGATTTTGCTTTGCGAAATCAAATCGAGCAAATGATCGAAAATGAAACCGGAGGAAACGATCGAAGCAGCGTTGTAAATCGAGGAAGCATTGTGGGAAATGTACTGCATGGTGGTCGCAGAAGTGTCGTAGGTAGATCAAGAGTTAGTATGTTCGGTGGTGCAAGGTCAAGCATAGCAGGTAGAAAAAGTATATTTACGACGAGAGCTTCCACCGCCGGAAGACGTCCCACAGCTGCAGCCTCTTCAGCTCGCAACTTGGCAAAAAGCTCTCGATTATCGATGATGGGATACGGCATGGGTAACGCTGTTATGACAGCTGACCTTTTGAGCAATCCTTTCAAGTTTGCAATTTTGGCATGCGCAGCAACATCTGAGCAAACCGTGGCCAAATTGCGTGAAGCAGCGAACCTTCCAGATTCAATTATGTATAACTTTCACACCTTACATCTTATTGGCATTGAAGACGGTTTCAAAGCTCATTCAGAGGAGCTAGCTTCCTTTTACCATGAAAAACGGGTCATGTATATGTCTGGTGGGCACACTATCTCTCGTGAACAACGAAATGACTTAGATTTAGTTTCATCTGTTAAAGATTTTATACAAATGACCTCTAAACAGGAAATTGACTTAGTCACGCCAACTGACATCCTGCATATTGAACCTTCCTACAAGGCGATGTCCAAGATTTCAAGAGTGGCATTGCTTCCTCACACTCAAGTTGCACTTGTGGAATTTGATGAAGATAATATTCCTGACCAAGAAGAAGCCACAATCGTTTCCTTTCTTCAAAATCAGCCATCTACCAAGGGCTTCTTGTACAATGCTCGAGAAAAGGATGCTTCCAAATGCACTACGTTTGGTGATCTTCTTTCATTCATTCAAGGAGGACAAGGTGATTTGCGTCGTCTTGGAGTCAAGGCTGGAGAAGTAGTGGCCTACGGAGCTCCACCAGGCGGAGGAGCTTCTTCTGCTGTTTCTTTTCTTTCCATTGGGGCACAGACTGCCGCAGCACCACTTGCACCCGGGATGGCAGAGCCTGATGCCTATGATGCTCTCCAGCAATTCCATGCTAAGCATCTTATTCTCTTTGAGGGTGTAGACTGCCCTGGAGTTGAGGCAGCATTCAAGAAATATTCAAACGAGGGCGAGGGTAAGATTCACTGGGCTCGTATGACAAGTGATGATAAACCCGGATTGTTTGAATTCGTGGACAAACATCAAGAGCCTACCGGAGAACCTCTTTTAAATCCACCTGAAGGTACGTGCCTTCTTCTACGCACGTCTGGTACTACTGCGCGGCCCAAGGGAGTACCGCTTGATCAAGCATCGTTACTCGCCAATGGTGCCATCCTAGCTGAAAGTATGCAGCTGACACCAAATGATACTGTTTACAGCGTCATGCCTTTATTTCACATTGGTGGTATCAGCGCCTCTATCCTTTGTACTCTAGCATCAGGTGGATCTGCATCATGCGATGGCGAACCATTTGATCCAGAAAGGATGATTGATGCTCTTGCCCTTTCGAATCCTCAGCCAACATGGTACAGTTCGGTTCCTACCATCCATAATGCTACTGTTGCTTATTTGAAAGATGTTGCGTCAAGTAGTGAAAAGGGCTCTGCGTATGGCATTGATTCAAATGGTGTTTGGAAAGAGGGACATGCATTGCGAATGATTCGCTCTGGAGCTGCCGCCCTTCTTGGTCCGGATGGAGAAGCTCTATCATTAGCATACGGTGGTGTACCGATTTATCCTACCTATTCCATGAGTGAGCAAATGCCAATCTCTCAGCCCCCAGCTGGTAAAGAGGACACCCTTACCACCAAGCCTGGGTCCGTTGGAGTACCTGTAGCGGCCTCAACAGCCATCGTGAGTAGAAGTAATCTTCGTCCAATGCCATATGGCGAGGAGGGAGAAATTGCAATTTCTGGTCCCACCGTCTTGAAGAAGTATCTAGAAAACCCCGACGCTGACCGCAAGTCATACTTCTACCTTTCTCTACCAATTGACCAAGAAGATAATAATTGGGATCCTGGTCATGAGACAGGCTGGTATTTCCTTACCGGGGATGTAGGTATGATTGACGAGGAAGGCTTCCTTAGTCTCAAGGGTCGTGCCAAGGAACTCATCAAAAAAGGCGGTGAACAAGTGTCACCTTTTGAAGTTGAGGAACCTCTTCTAGTTCATCCATGGATTCAGACACCTATTTGTTTTGCTGTCCCATCTAAGTTGTATGGAGAAGAAGTTGGGTGTGCACTTGTACTATCTTCGGATGCACCCCAGGATGTAGGCCTACGCGAAGTTATGGTTGAAATGCGTAATTTTCTCAAGGATGCCAAGCTTGCACCCATCAAATGGCCCACCAAGTGGAAGATTGTAGAAGACAGTGAACTTCCTAAAACTAAAACCAAGAAATATATCAGGATTGGCCTATCCACCGAGTTAGGCATGGACCCAGAAGAGGAAGATTTGAACAAAGTCCCAAAAGAAAACGCCAAGGCTCATGTTGACTGGGGAACTATAAGTGGCTTACGTTTCTGCCTAGCCTGTTATGTGATGTTTATGCATATTGGCGCTAACGCTTCTTGGGGTGCTTTTAATAATCTACGGGGTTTTCCCTGGCATGTCCATGTCTTTTTTATCTTGGGTGGTTATTCGATGGCATCGCCCATGAACCCCGTCATCACCAAGAAATTCAACTACTTCTTAGCACGTATCGGAGCCATGTACCCCATGTATGTCATTTCTCTGATCTTTTGTTTGATTAACCTTTTGGTAGTATGCCGTCCAAGTACTTTCAGCAAAGACTTTCATTGGGATTCACAACCCAACGATTTATACACGGAAGATGGAAAATTGGCACCTCTCTTTTGCGAGGGTACACCTGCAACCAAAGAATCGTATTGGTGGAGTTTGTTCCTAACTATCTTTACATACTTGTTCGGGTTGGCAGTTACTCCCACTTGGCCACTTGCATGGTGGCTTGGTTTTTATCTCTGGTTTAATAGTATGTACTACCAATGCTTAGCATATTTTCCAGCTGTTTATAATGCCCTTTACAACAGGACAAGGAAGAACATTCCTAAGTTAATCAAACTTATGGTTGCTCTACAAGTTTTGAATTATGCTATTTTAATGCCTGCATGGTTCGCTTCGAAAGATGGGACCGGATACAACCACTACGATTCTGAAACTGGAGAAAAGAATCCTCCGGAAGAATACACCGACGGTGTCGTCCACAATGCATTGTTATTAAGTTTCTACCTGGTTGGTCCATTTTGGGGTTTGTACTTTGTAATTGGTGCTACCTTAGCCTTCTTATATGATGCCTACCGCCCAGGAGAGACGCACAGTGCTAGGATGTGGGGATGGGTTGCAGATGGTTGTACCTTTACCATCTTTGCATTCAGCGTTGCTCAAGTTGCTCAAGGAAACTTGGAAATCACTGATGAATACTACATGAGACCTGATGTTGCCAATCAATATACAGATGTTGCTCAACAAAATCGACTTTGGGATAATGCCTATGCTCGCATCTTTTGTCCACTTACTACACTTTGGCTGTTTGCATTAAGTACCGGGGAGGGTTTCACGGCAAGCCTTCTTCGGTCGAATTTCTTGGTAACTGTATTGTCCCCACATTCCTACAATTGCTTCCTCTTCCATCAAGTCGTTGGTCAGTGGTACTTTGCTGCAACGAGGCAGGGACATTGGTGGAATTGGTGGAGGTACAGAAAGCCCATGTACTGGTTCAGTCCAGAACCTTGCCCAACTGAATGGTATGAATACCCTTTAGTTGTCATGTGCGTGGTTGTATTTTCTACATTTGTTAATGCCTACATTGAACCTGTCATGAGTGCGGCATTTCAAACCATCAAGGCTTGGATTGTTGGTGAAGAAGAAGATGATGACGAGGATACTGTTCTCGTTTTGAAGGAAATCATTGCAGGCATGACTGGTATTGATCCAGAAATTGATTGGACACTTGAGGATTGTGGATTAGCATCAATTGGTGTTCCTGTCCTTGTTGGAATGTTAAATAAGTCTTTTAGTACTAAGAAAAGGAAAGTAACTATTTCAGCAGCAGAATTAATCGAAGCAACAACTATTGGTGAAATGGCCGACGTTATAGATGACGCTAAGGCTTTAGCGGATGCGGATGGTGTCTAAGGAAAGGAGGGGGGGGGAAACCAGTAGGAAAGAAGCCATCTGTATGAAAAACATGGATTCCATAATCTAAATTATGTTATGAAGTTTGTCCTCCTTTTTCTTATATTATTGCAACAGTGTTTAGATGATCATATTAGTTTCTCTTCAGCTATGGCGAAATCTCTGAGTGTTCTTTAGACAGTGGTATAAGATTGTTCTTGTAGTCTATCAATTTTTTTTCATTACTAGTTTTTCCGACATGTTTATATCATTTTTGATCTTTGTCAGGGAATCCAGACTTAGAGCCGTTCTTATCGTTGTTTTTTTATTGTTTTTTCTGTCATGCGCGAGTTTATGCACAAAAAAAACCCGGATTTAAAAAAAACAATGATTTAAAAAAAAACAATGATTATAGAAATGGGTTTTGGCACTGCTATTCATTGTTTTTTTTTCAAATCATTGTTTTTTTGGTCTGTCACTCGTTCTCACTCATTCTCCTTTGCACCCCTAATTCCAGCATTGGTCTGTCTGGCTCGACACAAATACTGTACGACAACACAAAAAACAACATAAAACACAACAAAGACAGCATCGGACGACATGGCAATGAACAATCAACAATCAACAATCAGCAATCAACAATCAACAATCAACAATCAGCAATCAACAATGAAATTAAAAAAAAACACCAATCAAACAAATGAAAACAGGAGGCATTGTTTTTGTTGGATAGAGGAGTAGGATGTTATTTGGTTATTATTTGTCGTTTGTCTCCAAACGCTGCAGAAATGTGTTCGGGCGCGCAAAAAAGTCAAAGTAAAAATCGGGAGCAAATGAGATTTTTGTTTTTTTACCTAAGCCTAACTCTATAAGAGACCCCCCAAAAAAACATTGAAGAAAACACTTCATTCTTATTGTCAACAATTCTGGCCATGTTTTTCTGCGCATATGCGCCCCAAAAAACAGTAAAAAAAAACAATTAAAAAAAAACGATAAGAACGGGTCTTACCAGGTAGTTGATTTGAGACTGTCTGCAAGCAGGCCGCTTGGAGGATCCCAGAATTTTGAGAAAAGGGTCACAGACAGACGCTTTATTCAATAGTCTGAATTATCAAAAATTACGTCATTTTTGTGCTACCCGGTGATCGACTCCGACTGATGAGAATCGGGGGATTTCGAGAAAATGGTTACGCGCCAGCCAGTTTCGAGTGCAAAGCACGAAACCACCTTGCCTCACTAAGGTTCTTCTACTTTGTTGGTTTTGCATCAATTGAAGATGTTCCTCCTCTTAGCCTTCCTCTCTTTGGCTGCAAAATATCAATACATTGCTTGCTACAAACCAGCACTGACTTTGTGTAGCTTAAGACTGGATTCAGATTGAGCTCAACAAAAGCATCGTGATGAACGCCAAACCTTGGCCAATCTCGGCATGCCTGATGGGTTCCACATCATCGGTCAACTTGACCATGACAGTGGATGTTTGCTCCTCTTGACAGACCAATGAAGAGTTTTATCAAAAGACTGCAACAAACATTAGCGGGCACTGGTACAAGGAAAGCCTTTGGAATCCTCCCTCGAGCAAATGGGAGCTGGTGGATTAGAAATTTGAGGGGCTTTGATGCGGCCACTGATTTCTGTGAGAGTTCTTTCAGCAGACAAAATGTAAAACAACAAAATCTTCCAAAACCAGTTTTAGAGATGGACCAAGTGGGAACATGGTTGGAACTGGTACTTAATAAAGGACATAATCAACAAGTTTGAAGGATCACAGCAGCAACTGGACACAAAACAATTCACGCTTATACCAAGTTGCTATTGGGCCTTTCCAACTGCATCCATATTTATACTCTGGAAAATGGATAACAATTCATAAAGACAATATCTTCCTTTCTGATGAAAGAATGAATATTGGGTGAAACACCATGTTCACAAAAAATGGGTGACAAAACATCCTGTCTTGATGAGTACAGCACTTCAATGTGAACATACAGCATAATCACTGGTTTGCTCAAATTTCAAAATCATACATTTCAATAACCGATTTGTTTTTTGCATCAATTGTTGGAAGCATTTACATTCATTTCAACTTTAAAGTTGGATTTGGAAATTGCTACCACCATTGCTTCAGCAAAAATTACTGTACGAGATTGTAATTGCATCTAATAAATCTTCCACTGTTATGGTTTATTTAAGTTGGGAATATCAAAATCATACCTGCAGTTGAAAGAAGACTTTGTTTCAGGTGGTATGCATGGTAGATAAGTGTAATCTGATGGAAACAAAAGCCAACTGATATTTTTTGGTGCAACAAATGTAAGATATATAAAAGAATTTCTTGATACCTCTCTAGCTCAACCTCTGTCAATGCACACTGCCAAACCTTCACAGAGATTGAAGCAGCAGCAGAAAGGAGCCATTGCTTGTGAAAGTACACTTTGAAAACTGTCTTGTCTCTGATTTGAAATTTATTAGGTGGAGTCTACTGCACCTAGTTTCGGATCAATCACTGCACAATCCCTAATCCATCACTCCTCCCGCCAACAAGCTCCCAACTCCCAACTCTTTTCTTGGGCTTTTTTAGAGATTTAGATATTATTTATGTTTACAGTTCCTATTTTTCCTACAGTGCTGATACAATTACTGTATGATGTATTATACCTGTACCTGGTGCAATGATTTTGGGATTACATTTACAGGTGGAGATAAAGGGGCCCGCTCTATCTACTACTGTCAAAACTAATTTGCCAAATAGTTGTTTTATATTATATAATGTTTTTGTACTCATAAATAATTAGGTGCAAACTGACTATCATAATAATAATTATAAAATATTACATAACGTATGGATGATGCAAATTAGTCAATAAAATCTTCCAATTTAAAGTCCGGTATCTCTTTAATTAAAAACGAAATTTTATGACTAGTCTTAGTAACGGCGGTACGAAGGTGTCACACTTCTCTACTTCGAAGATATGCACGATACTGTCTAACCCTCCATGCTGGTAAAAGATTTCGATCGAAACAAGAGGACACTACGACGACGAGAGAGATTGTAGCTCCGAGTAGCGATAGATGCACCTGGCTGATGTGTTTTCAATAGCTCTGCTGACAAAAACGACACATCTCATCCATGGATTTGTTCACATTTTTAAATGTTTTTGCCTTATAGAAACCAAAAGAAAATATAGAACAAAGGTCACCCTGACAAATAATTACTTTCATATGACACTAAAGATATAACATTCTGAACTAAAATGATGTCCTCAAACCAATTAAACAATGCCGAAACCATTAACTCGATTAGTGATGTAATTGCAGCTATACAGAGCTGCTATCACTACGATGCTACCATCAGAGAACCCGCCGAAGCAAAAATTCGTGCCTGGGAAGTATCGAGTGATCCTGGATATTTTTCCCACCTCCTTTCTATTGTGGAAAACGGCAGTCTTCACAACAATGATCTAAGAATGTTGACAGCAATTTTGGCAAAGAATGCCGTGCCGAAAGTTTGGAGGTGGTCAGTAGAAGACGAAGACAACCAAAGCGACAACGATATCAGTGACGAAACTCGTATTTGTAATCTAGATAATGAAAAAAGACGACAGCGAAAGTGTGAAAGAAATAGTGCACGCGAAAAATTAACCCGGCTTCTTTTTGCTGAAGTAGATGATCGTGTCGCGCTTCATCTTCGCCTGGCAGTTGCCAATGTTGCCGCTTTTGATTTCCCATCTAATTGGCCATCTTTAATTCAAGATCTTGGGGTTCATACATCGACAAATGAAACGCTCGTGAATCGTATTCGTGCCATCAAAGCTCTTCGAGATGTCTTCCAAGCAACACGACACCGTAAAATTATAATAAAAAGTCCTGGTGCAGCGCGAAGTTTAGTTACCATTCAAGCCATTTCTCAAAAAGCCAAAGCCGAACGTGAAAAGACAGCTGATGCAGCAATTCCTGCCTTTAAAGAACTTGCTTCACAGTCTTTACAACATGTCCAAGCAACGATGTTTGCTGGACCGGGTTGGTCTCAAAGTGGTGCATTGGCTGTAGCATATCTTAAATGCTTGGTCGAACTTATTCCAATGGTGCTACACCTGATAGACTTGAAAACATTTTTGGAAAATTCCACGTTAGTTCTAAAGGAAACACGAATGTATCCCATAAGTTTCCCACCCAATATGACATCTACCGAAAGTGAAGGCGTCGGAGAATGGAATCGTCCAGTGGACAAGATTTTTCGGGCGACACTGCGATGCTTGATCTTCGCAATGGATGCAGCTCCAACTAAATTTGCACCTTATTTATCTTCATGCCTACAGTCAGTATTGGAGGGTATGCTAGGACTTGACATTGCGACGTTACATAATGTCCCAACGAAACGGCTGGTGTTACAAGCTCAATTCATTAACCATGTTGTATCCACTCGAGAGTACAATAGCATGATCAAAGCACCTCAACTACCGCCTCAGCTTTTACAGGCAATGGGCGCAACAATGATACAACAGGCCATGAGCGCTCAGAATGATGTCGACACGACCGAACCAGGAATCGTGGAAGCTCGACAAGCCGTCACGGGGCTCCTTTCAGAGGGATTGTGTGAAAAAGTAGTAGAGGCACTTGTCACAAAGTTTTTGCGTCTGACGAAGGATGAAATCCTAGAATGGGAAAATGACGCAGAAGGATACTTTCAAACAGAAGAAGCAGAAAGAACAGCCATGGAAGCTGACACTCCTAGGATTTGCGGTAAGATTGTTCTAAGATCCATGATGGAAAGGGGTTCCGAACGTGCTGGACAGGCTTTGCTAACTCTAGCTCGGCATTGTAGTCAGCAGCAAGATTTTGAGAGCCTAATTAATCGAGAAGCCTGTTATCATTCATTGCAGATTTGTAGTCAATGGATGCCTTCCAAAGGCTTGAACTTTAGTGAATGGTGGATGGCGGAGCTAAGGATTCTCCTACAAACTAATATTGGTCCAGAAAGCCCATTCCCCATAAGAACTCTACAATCAAGGGGTGTCCAATTATTGTTTGTGTACGTAGACAAACTTGACGCGCAAGAGTTTGAAGTTGCTTTCCAAACCACTACAAATCTTCTTCAGAGCGTAGATGTAGTGACGGCTTTGAATGCCGCACGTTGTCTTGGTCATCTAGCTATGCTCCCATTAGAGCGCGGGGCAAAAGAGGATAATGATCCCTATCTTGTTGCAATAAAAGCTCACTCTGTCAATGCACTAGGAAATGCGTTTGCCTTGGCCAACCAGGTTTCTTCTGATGATAGTCTCCGTACTGCTTTAATGCTTGTGAGTCGACTTGTGGAAGCTAATGGGAAAGCAATAGAACATTGTCTCCATGCTATTGCAGAACAGCTACCACCACTATGGGAGCGAGCAGAAGATAGCGTATCTATACACTCTTGTCTTATAGCTGTTCTGAGTCACCTAATAATGAAGCTAGGGTATCCAGCAGTTGAGAACCCACATGTACAAAAAGTTTTATTTCCGCTTATCGACTACTGCACTGATGTTAGTGTCTCGCACAGGATTGATGCATTGATGGAAGATGGACTCAAGCTTTGGCTTGTTGTATTATTAACAAGCAGGCTCTCTACAATGAGTGGTGCACTCACAGCGATGACTCCAAGGCTCGAAATAATTTTGAAAAAGAAACTCGAGCCTCACCTAAGCCTTCAAATTGCTCAACTTTACTCCACGCTTTATGGTCCACAAATTTTGGAAGCCCTCGGAGAATCCCTGCCATCCCTTTTAGTCCACTGTGTATCATGCATGTTTGCGAACGAAAAGGGAGAAGAGACCATGTCGGATGAAAAATCAAACCAAACTGATAGCAACGGAGGAACAAAGGCTGATTGTCTTTTAGCTTTGACCTTCATTCACGATTCCATTCAGTTGTTCCCATCATTTGCATATCCATTATGCCAACCTATTATGGTTAGGATATTACAATCAGTCATGCTAAAGCCGCACCCCCATGCATTGGTAGAAGCATTTTTCGTTGCTCTCAGTCGGATGCTGTGGAATAAGCCTTCAATACTGGAGGAAGCGTTTGCAAGTGATGCAGGTGCTGCTTCGAAAATTTCATCCCTGGTTAGATTATGGGTACGAATTTTATCTAGCTCTTCATTGGCCAGCCTTTTAAATCCAGAGGTCGGCATAGCTGAGTTTGTAGGGCGGAAGGGAGCTGCGCTGTCACTTTGTTCAGCGGTATGTAAGAGTTCCTTTCTAGCGCAAGTAATTGGTCACGAAGTTGTCAAATTTACCAAATCTTTGGAGAAGGTAGAAAAACAAATGAATGTCGATCTAGATACTATTGTTGACGTTTCGTGTGGTTCTGTGCGTCAAACTCTTGGCGATGGTCCGCTTGGTGACATCTTCACGAGGATGAGAGAAATCCTCAAGACCGATCCTTTGGTAACCATAAGTCTAAACGAGGCGGTTGAAAATGCATCCAATGCGATCAAACACATCCCTGAATTATAGTAGAATTAAGCACAAGTAGATATCCACATTTAAAAGGCAGAATAATCAACATTCTATTAGAAGACATTCAGAACAACAATTTCACTTCACAGCTAAGACGCAATGCGCGTTATGTCGCAGTTCTGCACCTTTGAATAGTGAAGTTATCCAAATATAAAATAGCTGATGTCTTTCTCATTTTGTGTGGTCGAATACAACTCAGAAAAAGGCGCTGACAACGAATCGTAAAATTGAAAAGGTTTTGCGGAATATGAATATGGATACCTTAAGACTTGTTTTCACTTCACTAAAATGACAAAACTAGACTAAAAATTTAAGTTGAAGTTGTTGTACAAGCAACAAATACCACGATTATTACTGGGGGAAGCAATCGCCAAATCGATGAAGAGTTTGTGATATTCCAAAATAGGTACCGGTAGCAACTGGATCGTCATTTAGATAGATTGTGTAAGCGATAGATGCTCCAAACTTTTCGCCGTCCATGTAATTGTCCTCACCAGGAAATTCGGAGATCGTGAATACCGTACAGGAAGTCAATAGCACACATGTATCTTCTTCGACAACAGCATCCGTCCCTACTTCGCTACCTGATGGACCTTGACCTTCTAACAAAGTAATCTCAGAATTACTATCAATAACAGACCAAACTGTATTGTTCTGTGGGACTCCACTTTCGAATTTTATCTCCACTGAGAGTACTCCAAAACCAGCATCACATGGATTCCGCTGATCTGTAGGAGGATCAACAGGCACAACACCAATGTTATCATCGCAGGGCCCAATATTGATTATTTCCTGCTGTCTAAATTGTCCACCAGTCGCGATTATCTCTCCATTCAAAGTTAGCGTGTAGCTTCCAAAACCACTCAAACAACATATACCATCACCGTACTCGTCAAGAATAACGAAGATAAAACATGTATCATTCGGCAAACATGCATCATTCGTATATTTTGTTTCAGCATTCAGTAAATTATCATTTACAAGAATGAAGGATAGTTCTTCTGTTCCACCCAAGGCAGCATCGTAGTTTTCTTTGTCAATAACCGCCCATGTAGTTTCACCAGGAAATTCATCGGTAATAATGTCTACTCTCAACGACGAAAGTTCTTCGTCACAGACTAACAATTCTTTTGTCGGACTTGTTGTAGGAGCTGATGTCGGCGGACAATCACCAAATCGTACCGTCTCTTGTTCACCGAACATGTCAACAGTTGCGACCAGTTCATTCTCTACGAAAAGCCTACATTCGCCACGACCATCAAATCCGTCCCCTTCCGTGTCAAGAATGGCAAGTATTGTACAAGAATCCGCAGGGAGGCAAAAGTAGTGCACAAAATCTGTGTACTTTTCGGAATATGGACCACCTGAAAATAGGATATCCTTTGATTGGTCTTCAACAAATGCCCAGTACGTTTCTCCTGGGTATGAATCAGTACTAACTTCTAAACGAATTTCCATCTCGTCCAAGGTGCAAGCAACGGTTGGAGAGCTTGTAGGGAGGTTTGTGTTAGTATTTTCATAGCTACAGTCATTGCAACAACTGCACAGAACCAATTCACAGTCAACAAGTAGTATTCGCAGGTCCTGATCTGTAAGAGCGCACACTTCGCTTGGAATCGTCCCTTTTAATCTTGAGGAGATCAGGTTCAAGTTATTCAGCTTATTGAGCAATCCTAATTCTGTTGGAATGGGGCCTTCAAGAAATATCGTGTAAGAAAGATCTAAGATCTCGAGATCTGTCAATTTGCCAAGCTCAGACGGGATTTGCCTATATGATTTCAAAGCTCAATAAGGGTGAGGAAGTTCTGAAATTTGTTCACAAAAGAAAAATGGTATATTGTAGTTCACTCACGAGGCACCTGTGTCACCCAGAAGGAGCGTATTCAGTGAAGTAAGCAATCCAAATTCGGTTGGTAACGCCCCTTCAAGTAATAAATTGTATTTTAGACTGAAATATTCTAAAGGAAATTGAGTTGTGCACAAAGTTAGTTTTCATTGAACGTGAGTTTATAATCTTTTTGGTGACTTTACATTTAAAAAACCTTGCACGTACCTAAATTAGTCAGCAAAGCAATCTCCAAAGGAAATGACCCCCCAACTTGAGGATTGTATTGAAAGTCTAGAACTTCCAGTCGAGTCAAAAGCCCAATTTCAGTGGGATATTCCCCGTTGTGGTTGTTGTATGCGATCAAGAGATCCTGCAAAGCATCGAGGGATCCTATCTCTGTCGGAATGGAAGACTGCGCAAAGTTTACGTGATACGCAATACTGAGAGATTCTTCCATACCATGTTATGTAACAAGAAAAAAATATTAGTACGAACAAAAAGCATACGAGCTAGATTATGAACGTTTTTAAACGTAAATCAGAATGGAAATATTGATCAGCTTACGTACCAAGATCACTGAGAAGCCCAATTTCGGTAGGAATGGTACCTTGAAGTCCTATATTATACAAAAGTGACAACCTTGTGATACTGGAAAGCAAGCCAAGACTTGTTGGGATAGTACCTGTCAAACCCGTATAGATGAGCTCAAATTTGTTCAAATTTGTCATTTTATCAAGATTTTCAGAAATTGATCCCACCAGAAGAGGATTATACGAGAGGTCCATCGTATTCAGGTTCGTAAGCTGCCAAAATTCTTGTGGGAGATGCATTGTCAACTTATTGTTTCCAAGCATTAATTCCTTTAAGCTACCTTTGACAATGCCAAGTTCTGTAGGGATAGGACCACTTAGTTGATTCCTTTGTAAATGGAGAAATCGAATCTGAGACATTAGGCCAATCTCCGTTGGTATGTAACCCGAAAGGAAATTCCCTGAAATTCCCAGGTTTCGAACAGTGCCAAAAAGAGGCGGAATCTCTGTACTGTTTCCAAATGGAATTGTTCCTGACAAAGCATTACCGTCAAGCAACAATCCTCTTAGTTCTAGTTGGCCTAGTTCACTTGGAATAGGCCCAGATAAGGTGTTCCGAGCCAGGGAAACAGTTTCAAGCTGTTTCAACATGCCTATGTCAGACATTATCTGCCCCGAGAGGTTGTTATCAAAAAGGTTAAGTATCTTGAGATTCAATACCGACTGCATAAGCGTTGACGGGATGGTTCCTTGGAGATTGTTCGACGAAAGATCCAAAGTCCTCACGTTAGTCAGATGTCCAATCTCGGACGGTATCGACCCAGAAATGCTGTTTTCATTCAATATTAGTTCAGTCATTCTGTTCAAGAGTCCTAACTCAGAAGGGATCGCTCCAGTCAAAATGTTGTTCGATAGATCTATTTTCTCTAAAGCGCTCAACAGAGAAAGTTCCGGTGGCAGACTGCCACTCATACGATGAAAGGTAAGTTCAAGGCTAGTAAAAAGTTCATCATCTAGACCGTAACATGGAGTTGTCCTGTCGGTTGTAAGTTGCTCGGTAAGTGTTGGAGTTAGCGAAGTTTGCCAACCACACTCGTCCGTTGATGATAACCAATTGGTACCACCGATCCAGTTATTCCCAAGGGTACTATAGAACAACGTTGCCAACGCGAATCTTTGTGTCAAGCGTCCGTCTGACACATTAAAAATATCTGTATTATTATCACCTTCAATCCACAACAATGCTTGATGTTGAGGTGAATTTTCGTCGTCAAAATTATCTATGGTTTGAGTTGGAATCAAACTCTCCAATCTTGCACGTATATTAGTTGTAGGTACGGCTGATGGTGATGCAGAGGGTGATATTGTTGGAAATGGTGTCGGGGATGGAGTTGGACTAGGTGCAGGATTTTTATTTAAAACTTTTGGCAAAACACTCCCTAAAACAATGGCATTCACTACGAGGAATCCACCCATGATACAAAAGAAAAATCGTCGTCTCTTGCGTTTGACTTCTGATTCTGATACTGCTTCTGCTTCCCAAATTTCAGGATCTTCCACCATTGTTGCTGAAATTAAGTGCATTGAAGATGATCGTTCATTAATCACTGGAGCAGATGGAGTGCTCCTCTCGTGAACCACGGGGGAAGTGTTTTCTATTTCTTGCTGCTCCACTGATCCAAAAGAGTTCGCTTCATCAACTACATTACCTCCAACGCCTTCAATAGAAAATGCACCAGGTCTTCTATGACTACCAGGTGCTTGACAGTTCTCTACATCTACCTCATCTTCTTCAGTATCAATGACTATCAATCCAAGATCTTTACTTGCAGCCTGCCCCTCACCATAATATTTTTCTTTGTGTTTGATGGTATGGTCATAATCATCGTTGGCCAACTTCTTTGACGCGGTTTTTGCAGCCGATGCTTTCGATGAGTCACCACCCACTGCAACTGCACCAGGTGCAGTTGCTACGAGTGCGGCTGCATGGCTTTTACAAGTTTTTCCTAATTTGGATGTCAGATCACCATTGTCATGATATTTTGTAGTTTGAGTATCATAAATCAATTCCGGTTCGTCGTTCGCAGAAGCGGCAGCAGCAACATTACGAGTTGAATTTGTTGTTATTGCTGCTGAATCTTTTACTGCAACCGCACCTGGAAGTTTTTTTACATTAGTTCCTTTGTTAGTATTAGAAGAAGGATAAGATATCTTTGACTGGAGCTTTTGGTGGATAAGGTCGCCATCGTAATTGCCAACAGTTTCAGGAATAAATTCAGGCTCGGATGGCACTGCTGAACCAGGTCGTTTAGGAACGACAGGTTTGTCTGTTGGTTTTCTATCCTCACTTTTCATAGTAGTAACACCATTATTCTTTGTAGTTGAGGAAGTATACGTCTTGTATTCACTTTTTGTAGCAATTGCTGCACGTTTAGAATCGCGTTTCGTAGACAACGAAGACAACTTCTTCTCTTCGTCTTCAAACTTAAAAGATGATGATTCTGATTCATTTTCAGAGTTTTTTGTTGTTGTGGTTGGATCAATATTTTCGCCTGGAATGCTATTCCTGGAAGGAGGCAACCGACTGATATGAGAGGAGTCATCGCCGTCCTCGTTTTCACCATACTTTCCTTCTACCTTTTTTGAGAAGGACATGGTTAGGCGCACTTTTTTAGTTTTGAAAGATCGCTCTCTAGAGAGGACTATGGGTTTGTAATTATGTTTTTCTGCTGCAGCACTTCTCTCTAGGACCTAGAGAATACAGTGAGATTCTGACATACAGTACCGGTACCTACCAGAAAGATCGCTGTGTTCGTAGAAAATCATAGTGTAATCATTTACCTGCGATTTCTGCTCTCTAGGACTACCGTAGGCTACCAGTTCCAGCCGTGCAATTACTAATGCCATAGAGTCCTACAGGTACAGGTATTTATTCATTTTTCATGATTCTGGAAAATCCTGGTAGAAAATCATGTTCGGTATTACTCCAAGTATTGGTTTTTGGTGATGAAAAATAATAAATCATTTTTAGTAGCATAGGATAGTTGGTATTTTTGAAATCTTTGTCGTGCCTTCATTTCAAACAATACAAATTATGCTGATAGTATTCCTTACAAGGTTATTCTACTAGGGATTCAGAGGATTGCTGCAGGTCGCAGGTCCGTAACAGAAAATCTTACAAAAAATTTTTGAATTCTTTATCGTACCTTGTTACCAAACAATACGTATTATACAACAACAACAACATAACATATTAATAATATTCATCTTCGCAAGGAGGTAATCTTAAACTGAGTACCGGTAGGTATTAAATAATAATATGTGCTTGGAATTCAGGCAAAGGCGGATTGCTGCAGGTCGCAGGTCCGAGACAGAAAATCTTTTTATAAAAAGAAGTTTAAGTGTCTTCACATTTAAGACGAGGTTATCTTTGAAAAATGTAAAAGAAAAGTTACATTTTTTCTTCATTCCGGTGACATTTTTTTCGTGCTTTTATATAGTTTTTTACTTTTTCTCATATCTCTCTGTGGACCCCCTACTTGTATCTACTTGTAGATAAATCCTGAATTTTCATTTTTGATCAAAAATTTCTGATTTTGAATGAATTCTGTAAATTACACATAGTTACTTGTTTAGTACCCTCACCATCAATTTTACAGAAGAAACTAAAAGTTTATTTATGTATCTAATAGGCCTGCTACTTACTTTTGATGAAAAACTATACTGGGAAATATCAGAGGTGACATTGTTGTGAGTTTTGTAAAAATATATTGAAGAATTTTGTGTGTGGATGGCAGTAAATCGTAGTTTTGACAAAAACCTAGGATGTCCCCATCATACAGTAAGTGGGGTGGGTAGCACTCCAGATTATTGTCACCAGGACCTTAGGGCAAACATGCTATTAGGAGCAGCTGATTTAAAAAAACTTGTATCTGTATTAGCAAAACCAATTTGCAGTACAGTTCTAGTATCGGAATAACTTATTATATCATTACAGTATTCTTGATATTAGCAAGCTACCTTCAATATTGAAAGCATGCAACTATAACTTCATGTCATGCATTAATCTCTCCTGGAACATTCTAGATAAGGTAGGGAGAACATTAATTGGTAGAGCTGCCTAAGCAAGGTGTCACTCTCTGCTTTTTACTATCCACATGGTTGAAAAAGTCATGTAGCATTTTTTTGGCCACCCAAATTTATCACAATTGGTAAGTTTTTTTTCCAACTTTTCTTTTTGAGCCCCCCAGGCTATTAGGTAGGTCCTACCAGTATCATTTATGACAAGTTCTGGCAATGACAATAAGTGCAGTCAGGTCTTATCTAAAGTACCAGGTACAGCACTCTTGAGACACACAATACAAAAGGAAAAAAATGGATTCTTTGGGCCCAACAAAGGTGCATGTCGGTTCTGCAGGTTCAATGTTGCTGTGTTACATAATAATATTGCACATATTATAGTATTATATGATGCATTTGTCAACTATGACTGAAAATTTTACCAAAAGAGTGATGCAGCTCATATATATATTGATATTATTAATATATTTAATCCTATTCCTATTGGTATGAGTTTACTGTCTGTCTGATAATAGCTGATCCATCTTTTTGCTCCCAGCTTAACTTGAACACCATGACCATCAAATCAATAAAATGTTTTGATACTGGCAAGTGTTGTTTGATTTTGCTTGCCTGTATTGAAACAGAATTTTAGATTGAACGCTATGGCATTTAAGTTAAGTTGAGCAAAACTGTCATTGTAGATTTCCTTTTGTTGTCAACAGCTCCTGTCCTCAAAATTCATAGTCATGTATATTATATTCACGACCGTACGATTCTGAGGGAAAGAACCGGTCATCCCCAAAAAATACCTAAGAAAAAATAAGAAACAGAGTATCACCCACTTTGTTCTGGCTTATGGCAATTTTTAATGGTTTACCTATATTTTTATATTGGTGTTATTTTCTGCAGAATTATTTTTGGAGTTTCACAGAAGTGGTTATATTTTCCAATGGATTATTTATACCTTTTTTTAAAATCTAAGTAACTTTGTTTGGATACACATTCAGCTTCAAACCTGGAACTGGTCTGGTTACTGGCAATATTCTGGTCTGGTTACTGGCAATATTAGTGATCTAGAGCTCAAGACTTTCGATCAGTATATGGATGTCTGGGGAGAAAACAGACTCCTGAAATTGATGCATTATTAATAACTACGGAGTATTATTTATCAGACAGATGGTATTAATAGGACCTATGGTAGGTAAAAAGCGCCTGTGTAGGAAGCTGATGTTGATGCAAAAATGTTGTGAACAGAAATTGGACAGAAATAGTGACGTATCCTCTGGTTCCTTAAAAGTCTGATTTCCATGCGAAAGCTATAATCAATAATATATATACATAATATTATTCAATATTTTTTATTAATTCGATAGTTTGTAAGGTCTAAATAATATTAGGCATAGGAATACAGCGCCAAAAAATAACTCCGTCCGTGCCTGGTAGTATGCATGAATTCCTTAATTGTACATTACGTGGTATCTGTATGAAGAACGGCGTTGTTCTTTCAGTAGTAGCTCAGTACAACTCCAGGCAATTCTTTTCTGATAGCACGTAGGACCTAGGTCCTACGGTACCTATTACACCTTGTACAGTACCATTTTCAACTTGAATTTTACTGAGAAACAAATGACAGTTCTGATCCCATTATCACGATCGATCCTTTTCTTGCATGAATGGTATCTCTTAGGTTGATTTCATACGTTGGAATACCGGATGGTCCGGGCATGATAGCAGAGTAGGATTATCTTTTACACAGGACATAATTTATGAATAGTTCGAAAGATCTAAGCCCCTGACGTGGTTTATAAGTCGCGTTTCATTAAATGAAAATTGTACGGCTCAACAGTTCATGTCACTACGATCACAATAATTATCTATTATATTTTTTCCAAAATTTCCTTTGTAAGACATTTCTGAAATTATTTCGAAGCGAACCATTCGGAAGCAGATGATGATTCGCTTTTTTTCATTAGACTCATAATTATAAATAAATATTCGAAGAATGTCGTTGTACGATACCGCAGCTTATCTGAAATCATCTCTTATTATTCTCGTTAGGAATGTTCCTCTTGGATCCTTTGGGACTACTGCAAGGAGATTATCTGAACACATTACGATGTACTTCAGGGAGTAATTATTAATACGTGTAGTACTGTGGAAACAACTGTATAGGTCCGTCTATAAATAATACTGGTACCTGGTACAGGTATTAAATAAATACTATAGCTGACAGTAGGACAGAAGTTGTTCCTATGAGCTACGATACGGTACCGGTACATACCTATGATCCATCTTAGAGGTGCTCTCTGGCTTGGGATCCTTGACTGAAGAGAACAAAAACTGATGCACAATTTTTTCCTGATCAATTTCTTACGATAGCTCTGAGACACACTTAAAGTTTGCAAAGGAACTCCCGTACATCATCATGTTTGTTTCCATCCGTAGCCTGATGCAAACTGAAGATCAGGTGCAGTACGTACAATCGCAACAGCAAGGAGAGAATTCAAACAAAGAATTGAAACGCGTTGCCTCTGGTTCTAATTTGAATTATTCGGCTCATACCGAGGACGTTATCTCTCCTCCTCGTCCCGGAATGATGCGGCGAAGAAATTCTTTGACTTCCTTGGTAATGAATGTAGGAACGAATAAGTCATCGACAGAAGCCACGGATAATATCAATACTACCGGGGAATCACTCCCCCAAGAAACGTCAGCGCCTGCTGTTCCCCCACCCCGCCCAGGTATGTTACGACGAAGAAATTCTTTGACATCCTTGGTAATGGGTGTCGGAAATAATACTGTTTCGGATGTTGAAAAATCTCCAGCGCAACCCGAAATAACCTCTGCAACTACTGAAGACACTACTTTACATCGTCCAGGCATGTTACGACGAAGGAAATCCTTGACTTCCCTTGTGATGTCAGCTGGTAAAAGCTTTGAAGCTGCTGATGCTACGAGCAAAAATTGTCCCTCTTCTTCTACCAACATTGCAAGTGCCATGATGATGAAACTTCACTCCAACAAATCACAGAGTAAATCTCTAAGAAATGCTTTGTTGAGTTCAAACACCAAGCGATGTCAAGTGGACAAACAGCAATGGGTTGCAGACGTGCAAAAGATGCTCCATGAAGAAGACCCTACCACCGACAGCAACAGTCAACAGGACGATGCTGCCCAAGAATTGAGAAAAAATATTCATGTGATTGATGATACTATTGAAGAGCTAGAAAGTAAGAATCTCCCGAATAGGATTGTGTATTTACGAAATGAAATTAATTCTGCATCAGATACTATCCGGATAGTGAACGAATTGAAGGATGAAGAATCTGCTACCCAACAACGCATAGAGGCAGTAGAGGATAAGATGAATGCACTTCGCCAAAAGATAGCTGCCGCAAAAGCGAAAAGTAAAGTTAGCAGTTTCCAATACGTCTTGGAAAAGAATCGCATGGAAGAAAAAATAGGTCAATCGAAGAGACGCCAACGTCAACTTCAAATCATGTCAAAACTACGATCACGGTATGGCAACGAATTAGAGCGGGATGTGAAAGAAATTCTGTTTGATACTCATCCCACATCATTTACACCGGAAGAAAATAAGGAACATCTCAGGCAAGTATTAAACAAGGCAACCAAGATATGTGAAAACTTCGAAGAAGAATGTGACGATGCCAAAACTTTGGTTCCTATTCAACCTAATTTCATTACATCATTGGAACGTACCAACCAAGTCATGAACACCATGGTAGAAGAAATGAGAGAAGATTTTGATTGCGCACTCCGACATACCAAAGAATTTCAAAAGGATACAGAAATTGAAAACTTGAAGGTGCTACGTAAAGAAAATGAACAACATTTATCGGAACTTCGCAAGGAATTAGCCAGTGCTCCACAGTCGGTAGATACATTGGTCAATATAGTTATACAAAGTAAAGAAGCTGCCAACCGTCAACTTCCAAGATTGGTTCGTAAGAGCCATCTGCGAGATCGACAGGTCCAATTATTGGGAAAAGCAATTTCGGCATATTCCGACCGTGAAAAGTATCTAGAAGAAAAAATCAACACTCTGAAGGGTACTTCCACCACTTCTGCCGCTTGAAAAAGGAGAATTATTTATAGATACTGGTTAAGAAGCAAAAAACTGCTTCTGCTGAAACTGTTCAACAAAATCATGAATTCCTAAGCTCTTCACTTTTCCGTCTACTGCAAAAGCTACCTGGAATGAGTTGTGAATTAAAAAAGAAAAAAAAAGAAAAAAAAAGTTGTGAATTACATTATATAGAGTTAACTGTATATAAAACACCAATTCAGTTTGTAATCCTTTGCAGCTGATCAATCTGCTTTATTTCACCATGCAGCTTCAGTGCAGTGAAATGCGATGCTGTTTCCTGTGTCAATGAGTTTGTGCTGGAAATCAATTGCAGTGCCCTCTAGAAGATCGCAATAGGAGACCTTCTTCTTTTTCGTTTGTTCGAACCTTGCTATATTCATTGGAGAAAACAGTAAAAGCGAATTGCAGGTACTGGTATCCATTGAAATACAATGGGCACCATGTTCGACGAGTAGGGTCGTCAATGCCTATATGAACGGATTTATTTTTGATATTTCGCTCTTTGGGGTAATTCCCATGGGTGTATTTCTTGAAGAGACGTTTGACCAGTAAGATTTGAGGGAACGATAATCGCTGTCTTCAGGGGGTCTCTCGATGGTTGTGGCAGTTGTGAGAGCAGGTTTGTAAGAATTTGTTTTTTTGCTTGTTGTTCTTATCGAAGAAGGATTATTCTTTTCAGGTTCAAGCGCAGACTCTTTCTCGTCTGTTTCTTGAACAATTTCGGGTGTCACATCAGGCATATTTGAGGTATTTTCTAAATCACTATTTACTGGTGTAGAAGAGATTGTGCCACTTTGTTGCTGAACTTGCGATCGTTCAGATTCAGTAACAGCTGTTAGAGTTGTAGGGTTGGAAGCTGGTAGTAGCGTTGAGCTTTGATCACTTTTCTCCTTTTTAAGTGCTGTATCACTTACATTTGTTTCCAACGTGGCTTTTGATGGGGGAGAAGTATTGGTTGGACAGCAATTATTATCTTCATTGCTACTCGATTTGGAAATTTGATTTCTGTCGGAATCTTTAGTCAGATTAGACGATTCCTTTGACATTCTTACGTTTTCCTTTGATTCTGTTGCACTATTTTCTTCCACACTGTCCTGACCCAAAAGTTGTATCAACTGAACAAAAACTTCATCCTCAGCACCACTGCCTACCGATGCAGTTCTGCCGTGTTCTTTCGGTTTCTCCACTGTGTAGGATATCAAAAGCTTATCCAATTGCTGTGTGCAAACCTGGTGATTGTCTTTGGGTGTAGGCTTCTTCCCCTTTCCATTTTTTGACGTCATACAGTCTTGCATCCGACTGGCACGTTCCGCTTGAAATTTCCCCTTTCGCACCTTTTTGGTTTGATATGAACTGCGAACATCAATGCTCAATACTTCCTCAATGGTCAACAAAACGTTTTCCACAGCTTCCTCCCAAGAAGCATCGCCTCGATGTGTGCCATAAAAGTCTAATACGTTTGGTTTCTTGCAAATAATGTTTTCCAGTTGTTCTCGTGCTGACGGTGTGATTGTTACATTTCGCCGTGTGGACAATCCTCCACTAACCCAGGATGGCAAATGGAACTCTTCCGGGGGCACCGAGTCATATTCAGAAACAAAGGGCTTTATATCTAATATGGGCGTTCCATCTACTAAATCTAATCCAGTAACTTCCAAAAATGTCTTTTTACAAGATTTGGTAGGTCTTGTTATTCTGTCAAGCTTACATAGAGTAATCCCAATAGGATTGAACCGATGGGGTGTCCTTGTGGACAAAATACCAACTTTTTTCCCTCCCAAAGCTGGTGGTGATACCTTGGTCCGTTGAAATTCAGGTGAAGACCGTTTAGTGTTCAGGTGAAAGACAAACACCACCCAAATATGTGAATAACCATCAAGTCCTAATACAGCATCATCTTCCAGTGATAATTCCAATCGTCCTCGTGCATGAGGGGCCAACAATCCCTGTCTTGGAGTGCCTACACATAGACGGTAGATGGACTGGACAATACCAATGGGTTTTACAACAAGGCCATTTTCGAACAAGTCGAAAGCATCCAATACGGTTCTTTGTTGTGACTCTGCAATTAATTTTCCATCTTTATGCGCTTGTTTTGGAGCTGTAGGTGCAGACGGTTTTCTTGCTTTCTTGTTGTCTGTCGACAATGAATCGTTGTCGTTTTCGTTCTCAGCGGCATATCTTCTGTAGAAAAGAAAACCAACGACGCCAAACAAGCCAAGAACCGGTGTTATTATGTGAGGCTTTGCTGAAATGCGAGACATTGTGAGGTCTTCGTTTGAAGAATCCTTGAAAGCATTTAGCGATACGAGGATCTGTGTTACTTGAAATACGCCATGATGTGTCGTCTGAAGAAGGAGGATTACGTACAAAGCAAGCACCCCAGGGCCTAGAGTCCTAGTCTCCAGATAGAGGAGAAGCAAGCTTTTGCAATTTGCGATAACTATACCAGGTACGAGTCTCTCTTGTAGAGCAGGTCTCTCTATCTGTAGTCCGGTAGACTAGACTCTAGAGAGGACCTACCGGTATGAATGGTCCTGATCGATATGTACAGGACTGGATAAGGTTAGAATTACCTTTAATCCTATTTTTTTCTTCGGCTCGCTTGGCTTTGCCTGCTAGTCGTTCACAGAATACGAGCGAAGTCCAGACCATCTGCTGTACTGTCCTCATTGTCGATTTGATATCGCCGGGGGGAGTTTTCGTCATTTTTGATCGTTTTCGGGGCCCCAAGAAAACCCAATACTGTAATTCGATTCTCGATAACCAGTCGAGTAATTCTTTTCGGGTTTCGACCTGACAGCTTAGTTTCATGAGTAATTAATATGACTTCAAATTCCTATGTAATTCGGAAGCATATTTCTTATTGATTTTGACATAAATATATTATGAAATTGAGGGGATACGACGGTATTCGCATGACTGAAATTCGGAAAGACTCCAGAGAGCGAGACGCGACTGGGAATACCTACAAAGACGCGACTCGATCTATTAAATAATTCCTAGAGTAATTTACTCGAAAGACTTTGCTTTCAACAACGTAAAAAGCATATTATATTTTCATAAATTTGAATCCAACGCTTCACGCGTCCTACAACTAATTCTTGCTCTTGGCATAGGTCAAACAAACAAAAAAGAAAGACTAATATCATCTACTCCGGCTGATTAAACACAACGATGTCAACCAGACCAATGCCCTACAACCTTGAAGCTGAAGCTGTGAAAGGTAATATTGATAAATTTTGATCCGCATCGGATCAGATCAAAGACGACAAAGATATAGTATTAGCAGTTATGAACAAGGACGCATATGAACTCCAGTTTGCGTCCAGACAAGATACAGATGTTATGCTAGCGTATATGAAGCATGATCGGGTGAAATTTAACGCCAAGAACTTCTCTAAAAAACACAGAGAAACTCAGGTCATAGTCCTCGTAGCTATGAAGAGAGACCGGCTAGCATTTGAATATGCAACACGCAAAATAAGAAATGATAAAGAGGTAGTACTTGCTGTTGTAAATAAATATGGTCCTTATATTGCATTAGCTTCACGCAGTCTTCTAAATGATAAAGACGTAGTATTGGCAGCTATACAGAATAAACCCCGGTCACTTCAATATGCTTCCGATACTCTTAAAACTGATGAAGACTTTGTGCTTCAATATATGGAGATTGATCAACATGCACTTAAATATGCTTCTTCTGGCACTCTTAAAAATAATAAATTTGCAATTCTGCCACAAGTTCGTTGAAAGAAATGGAATTCGAAATATGGTTTTGAAACAAAATATCAATGCGATACCAAGCTCACTGTGGCTTTGGATACTTGCAAAAAGAAGCAGGGATCCATTCTACGTATTTTATTATCTTTCGAATAGACCTGACTTACTAAAAACAAGAAAATTCTTGATCGCACCAACCAATATGAAACAGAAGCTCTATAAGACCCAGCAAAAGTCAGAGATACAACAAATAAAGGCCACTCAAGCATAAAAAGATTGGCGAGTACATAATGTGTTTCAAATTAACCAGTTTACTATCTTACAAACTTAGCGGAATTTCTGGAAGAAGCGACAATTTCTTCTCGCTAGTGCTTTTTGAATTCAATGTGCATTTATTTCTGTATGTTCTTAAAAATCAAATTAGATGATATTGGAGAAATAATCATTTCAATGTGTTACCTGATATATAAATTAGGTATTGTGTAGTATTTTATAAGAACTTAGAGTTCTACGTGAATGTTGCAAAAAGAACAGAACCTCCGCATCTGGGACAAATAGAGGCTGATGTACGAAGCTTAGGTCATCAGTCAGTGGGCGACCTTTTCCAGTACTGCCATTTGCTTTGTATCTATAGGACGAGGAATCAAATGCAGAAATGCTATTGTTTTAATTTTAAAAATAAATATTTAATTGCATGGCCCGCTATCACCCTGTACTTACTAGTCGGAGGGAATAAACCTTCTCAACGGCCATGAAATACATATTGGGCGGATTAAATCTTCAATATGTTACACACTTGGTGGGCATTCGATATGACCACTAGCCAGACTAAAATAAATTCACCGCAGATTGCCATTCCTCCATCTCGACCTCAAGTTAACATAACCTCAAATTCACTCAACAAACAATTAGACTGTTTCGTGATGACAAAACACTATTTATTTTTTATAACTTTAATTTTAAAACCAAAAATCAAATGTTAATCGTTGTCTTGATTTGTGACTCATTTCAAGATGAAGTTCCTGTATTGCGCCCCGTGGTATGCTCTTCAAGAGGAATCAAATCGCGGATGCTCTCAAATCTTCTTGAGTTTCTACGAGATCTCATCGGTAAGGGCATTTTTTGTGTCGACAAATGTAGAGAATTTCTGTTTGAACTTGTTGGTACCTTGTCTTCGGATTCGGCGTTGGAGGTGGTTTGGCTTGGTCTTGTCTTTCTTGTACTTGAAGAAGGTGTCAATTCCAAGGATTCCCAAAATTCACGATCTTCGTCCTCGTCGACTTGACGTTGCAAGACATAATTCATGACAAATTCTTTATGCACTCTAGTCACATATGGCTTGGGTTTCGGCTTGAGTCGTCCAGTTTTAGGACAGCGGATGTTCTCTACCTTTTGGGTGATCGAAGAGCTGCAGCTGCGATTGTTGAACGGTTTCCTCGTGGTGTGATCTCCATCAGGATTCTGACATGCAAGGAACTCATCTAATCGAGGAGTTCTTGGTTTGAAAGAGTCATAACTTTTGATCTGTTTGTTTGAAGGAGTAGTACTTTTGGTTGATATGCCATTGCTGGACCGTTCGCCCGTTGAGCTGGTCCTTGGAGGAGTTGAAAAGGAATGCTCTCCAGTATCTTTGCGGTTTATCGAGGAATGTTTTCCATCAGAAGTCAGCTTCGTAATCTTCTCAACAAGTTCGCTGTTTTCCTCTTCTTTGCTACTCTCTGAAATAACGGTTGGTTCGATACTCGGAACCTTAATTTTTCTACTCTTGCTACGTGCTCGTCCCGTTTTTTCCCGTGTGTGCCTGGTATTCTCTCCCCCGTTCTCTTTGACGCTCGAGGGTAGAACTATATCTAACGATGAGAACTTACTGCTTACCTCCATTATCTTCTATCTTGGACGTGAATACAAAATCAAAGACAATATCGAAACAGAAGATGTCGGGTGGTTTTCAACAATGCGAAAAACAAAGATAATTAGTTGTATTGCTAAAATCCAGTATTTATGTTGAACCGTGACTGTGTGGAGAAGAACGTCCTTCAATTCCGTTTTAGAGAGTGCACAACAGCCGCCGCTAAAGATTATTCCTCGTGAAAGAAAGTTAGATAAACACTCCAGTCACATGCATTGTCAATACTCTACTGGCCTACGTGTCGTGTGCCCATTCTCAAAAGAGAGTTCCTCGGCATAGTTACGTGAGGGTAGATATAGACCAATAAGTAATCTCTAGATGGTTCAAACGCGATATCGTATTCATTGTACATCGTCCTGAGTACTTACAAATACAATACCTCAATAATTAAGATTACCTGTAAATCCGACTCTTTTTACTGATTGGGAAGATTCATTGGGAAAGTTCCTGAGAGCATGCGGGCGGGCAACACGACAATAGTACCTGTTAAGATATCAGGACCAATAAGTATTCTAGAGATTATTACATAACATGTATATTACATTGCCGTTTATGCTACAGGGTGTACCTGGTACCTGGTAAACGACCTGTTATTTCGAAGTACAAATATTATGATCTCTAGAGTAATAAATTACCAATATTTATTGTAGTTTGGACCGGTAAACTCTGACTTGTTCAATAAAAATTGGGAACGTTCGTTTGGGAGCATGCCGAGCAAAAATAGTATCAATAGAAATATCATTTCTACCAAAACTTTTCTTTACAGAAATTTTACCGTATATTTTGAAACAATACCACAAGGTATTTGTACAATTACTGTACCAGGTATTGATGGCATTGCTCCCTACAACGTAGGACCTACCTATTACCACCAGAAGTAGAATACCAGGTACAGTAGGAGTTTTCCTTGAAGAATACCAGGTAGTTCCAGTTTTAAATAAATACCTGCACCGATAAACGGTAACGAGTTCTTGATTTTACAGGTGAGGTGCTGTACTATGACCTCGTTACTCTTTTTGCTTGTGATACCATTTACCGTACCAGTTTCTGCAAGTTGTCATGCGTGGGGGTACAATATTAAAGTACATATTATACAGTAGTATTTTAATTTTGTACACCGAATAAAAATGTTACTGGTCCTGTTTGCGATCATCTATTTGACTCTATAGCACGTAGGACCTATCTGTATATTTGACTACACGTAGAACCTACATTACCTGTACCAGGTAAAGTAGATTGTTATTCATGTACCTGGTACCAGGTACATGTTTAGCTGAACACTTATACAAAAAGATACTGTACCGTTATTATTGTACCTATCGTCAAACCAACAAAAAATCAATGAATATCAGGTAACGTACCTAGAAATGTCAACGAAAGAACGCACTTTAAAGTACCTGGAACGTCTGAGTTTCTAAGGTCGACCTTTGGACTGCTTATTAGAGACTGACTACAGTACGAGCTCCGACTAGAGCAGATTTTACGCGAGAAACTCCACACAAAAGTGAGCTCATGAAGTATTCTACAGCGGGAAAATCAGAGTTCAAGCTGATCAACCAAAAGGCACCAACGCAATGGCCAAAAACCTAAAAATATGCCTTAGAATACATCGCTTATTGTCGTCTTAGAAGGGACGGATACAATTATGGTCTGCCTGAGGACCAAACATCAACAGCAATGCAGATTTAACCCTCTGCAAGAGGGTCAAGAACATCACATCACATAGCAGCACTAAGGGAATGTTCCAGATCAATGATAATCAACAATCAACCAATTACGCATAAAAAGTCACACTATATACATCCCATCAGCAACTTATTGTCTTACAAAGATTGTTGTCTAATGAATGTAAAGAAAATTGTTGTCTTAGGAAAGAATGAGCCGGCGGCCAGCGGTAAAGTGAACGTCATTGTTACAACAGTAGAGGACTGTGGCTTTCCACAAAAATGTGCAGGTGACCCAGCAAAGACCTGCAGGACCTACAGGGGGGGGGTTCAGAGTCTGCTCTAGTCAGAGCTTGTACCTGTAGAGTTTTTCAAATTGTTTTTTTGTGTCAGGGGTGACAGTGTAGAAGAGATATATTTAGGTAATTCTATCTATATAATGTACCATCTTTTGAAATCCACAATTTTGATGTCATCATTTATCATCTAAAAACAGTTCACTCCCCAAACCCAAAAGATCAAATCACATTTCCCTTTTTTCCTTCCCAAATCATCCTTTTTATCAATCTTTCATCAAAATTCAAATCTCCATGCACATGAAATTTTCAATGGTTTATCATACGTGAACAAAAAAAAAACTGTTTTGAATTTTTCAAATTGTTCCAAAGTTCATATAATTTTTGGATCATTCATTTTGAACACTTCTTGGCCACCAGCATCTGTCAAACGATGTGATCATGGTGGACATGATGACATTAGAAAATGGGCAAAAAAGTGTCTACTAGGGGTATCTAGTAAAATTACAAAAGATGGTACATTAGGTAGAATTACATTCATATATCTTGTGGGGAAGATATTACTAATTACAGCAAGCACAACATGATGCATGATGTAGTAAGTATGTAGGCAGGTGCAGGACCTAAGGTAGTAGGCAGATAACTGGGATTGACTGTACTGTGTATCTCTCTAAGTCTATTTTTTGTCTAGTACCAGGTAACTGGTAAGTACACTACTCAAAGTTTTTCAAGTTTTGTCAATAAGAATAGATAGAGAAGAGTCCTCTAGGACATGCTTGTAGGTCCTAGATGTACTGGTACCAGTAGTAGGACCTAAAGTGGGCAGCCTGACAATCATAATTTAAGGTGGTCTCATTCTGTTCAAACCACTCCTCAGAATAACCAAATTTTCCCAGACTCTGGGGACCAATTCCTCATGCTTTCATCTAGATTTCTTTATTTTTCTCTCAACCCCCCCCCCCCCC
>WKLE02001051.1:0-10154 GCA_014885115.2 Asterionellopsis glacialis | reverse complement strand
TTACGTGTTTTTGTAGTTTGGGCCACCATAAGTGCTGTCATATTGTCTCTTTGGTATGGGTCTTACCGGGATGACATAAGTACGTGTGGTACCATTGTACCGTTTGTTTCTGTATTGTTGACAGAATGCGTATTTTATTTTTGTAGCATATAAGGCTGTAAGATTTCCAGCCACCATGAAATAGGCATTCGGAGAAACCTTTCTTCTTAAGTGAGTCTTGTCTGAGTTGATTGTCCTTTAATTGATGTTTAAGAATATAGGGGTAACTAAGGGGGCATCCCTTGTCACTATCGCTATGCTGAGGCATATTGAGGCAGTACATTTCCGCCATATCTTTGTCAGTTATATAGCATTCCAGAACAGCTTCTGAGTCAGGATCTAGTAGATTGAGACGGGAGTGCATGTCGGCTACTATGTTATGTTTGCCTCTGATATAGCGTAATTTGGGTGCTGATTCTTCTACAAACCATCGCCAGCATGCGTGATGTTTGGTTTGACATTTATCGTAGGTGAGATTCTTATGGTCAGTATGTATAATTACCTTGTGACCAAGTAGGAGGTACTGGTATTCTCTAAGGACTTCTACGATCGATAATAGTTTGCAATCGCGAGTGTTGTATTTAGTTTGAGAATCGCTAAGCTTCCTACTGTAGAATAAAATGGGCTTCTCATCTTGAGTAATAACTGCCCCTAGTTGGTATTTACTGGCATCCGTATATATGTGGAAAGGCTTGTTGAAGTCCGAGTAGAACAGTAGTACTTCTTTGGCTATAATCTTTTTTATATTGTCAAAGGCTATTTGTCGTTCCTTCCCCCATTTGAACTTAACCCCTTTGCCTTGTAGCTTGGTTAAGGGTGCCAGTACGTGGGATCTGTGTATCCACATTTGTTTGTAGAAATTGACCATCCCTACGAAAGAGCATATCTTCTTGGCAGTCGTAGGTGGTGCTATGTTTAGTATGACAGAGACCTTATGATTTAATGGCCTTATGTCTAAAGAAGGATTTCTCTGCGTTAACTTTAAGTCCGGCTTCCTGTAGTTGTTGTAGTACTAAATCCATCTTGTGTAAATGATCTTTGAAATTGTCCCTTGTAAGGAGCAATAGATCCTCGATGTACACGTGTACAAATTCTAGTCCACACATAAGTTCGCTCATCTTCTCTTGGAAAATGTCCGCTGAACTTGCTACTCCCATAGGTAGGCGTAAGTATTCGTACTTCCCCCATGGTAGTATAATTGTGCATAGCTTACTAGCATCTGCATCTAATCGTATGTGATAATAACCCATATTTAAGTCTAAGGATGAAGCATATTTTGTAAGTAATTCCTGAATATGAGGAATAGGGAACAGCTGTTGTATGATGCACTCGTTCAATTTCCTAAAGTCAGAAATAAACCTGATAGTATCATTTTTCTTAGGCCGTGGGAAGCTAGGAGCTGCCCATTTGGACCTGTTGACTTTGCGTAGACCTCCTATATGCATGAGCCGGTCTACCCATTCTCTAAGGAGTCGGTTGTATACGTCCGGTACAGGATAGGCTTTTCCGTGATAGGATTTGGAGCCTTCTTTTATTCTATGCTGACTGGGTCGATATTACACATACCCAGAGTACCGTCAAATAGAGGTTCATACTTTTTAAGTAGTGTATTTAAAGCTGTGCTGTCCTTAGGAGGCAGATACCAGCATAACCTCGTGACTTTGTCTAGGTCAGCCTTATTTTAAGTAGCGGCCAGTATCAGTGAGTTCCTGTAACATTCTGTACGTTTCCTCGATTTCATAATAAGTCGATTTCATTGGGACTTCTGTGTCCTCCCAAGTCATTACGCACTGTTTATAGTTGAGTATCATACCTAGTTCTTCTAGGAGCTCCCATCTGATTATCATATCATATGATTGTTGACCTTTGGTCCTGTTGACATGACATTCCCATTCAATGGCCTTTCGCTCATCGAATTTGGGCAATTGGAATCTCGCATGGACCTTTTGATTGGTTGAGAAATTTCTGCCCTTAGTCTTCCAGAGTGTCTTAAGTGCGGGTTTACATTTAAACTTTTTGCAAAATTTCTTATTTACTATAGTGGCTGAAGTGCCAGAGTCTAAAAGTACTTTAAGTGGTTTAGTTTTCTGTCTACATCCTTTGGATACTTACATCAATGCAACTGTTACAGGACAAGTATGTCTAGTCTTGGACCGTTTTCTTGGATTATGTAAATCCCGGAAAGTATAGCAAGACAGGTGTTTAGGCATTTTGTAGTTAAATAATTGGTTTTCTACGTTATTTGCTATGTTATTCTCTACAGGGGTGTTATGTCATTCTTCATCATTGTCAATACTTAATGCATTGAATTTGAAGTGTACATCAGTATCGGTATCATAGGATTTCTTGTTGGTATCATCGCGTTTGTGCTTGTTTTTACTAGACGAGTCCTTAGTCAATAAGTCTTTGACTTGAACCGCGATGGCATTCAATTCCTGCTTGTCGTACTTGTTGTACCACGGACACTTGTACTATGGCTGTTCTTCCTTGCCGCCATCTTTCTGATGTTGATCGATGTACTTGTCTAAGGCACGGCATTCGCTGGTATCATGTGAACTGTTTTTGTGATTTTTACAGTACTTGGGTTTACCTTTAATTGCCTTATGATCTTTACCATCTGGGCTGTTCATTGGATTGTTAGGTTTGTCCTTACAAGGCGGTTTATCCTTGGACCTAGGGCCTGATAGATCCCTTATGTTGTCTGTAACTTCCATAAGTTCCAGAAATTCCAGAAACGCTGGCAGGCCTTTATCCTGAGGGTCGAATCCTTGACGTGTCATTTCCTTGCTCCAAGTAGCCGGAATTCCGAATTCAAGGATCTCTAGTAAATCTTTGTTAGAGAGTTTTGAGTTTTTGTCTGCTCTAGGGATCTTCTCTAAGTAGCCATTAGTTCATGTGGCTTTCTGAGGAATTGACACATATAGCGTCTCTGCTTCATGAGCGCCTTAAGTGGGAAAAAATGCTTCTTGAGGTTATCTTTGACCAACTTGAAGTGCTCCACTGTCTTGTTACCACATTATGTAACCGCGACATTAAATACATGCAGACCTTCTCCGGGTAGTAGTGCACGGGCCATCGAGTAGTGAGCAGGCCCAGTCGTGATGCATTGATGGTGAATCACTTGGTCCAGATTATTGAACCAATCCAGTAATTTCCCTAGGAGATCCATGACTAAAGTACGGAAACTCCATAGTATACTTTTCTTCAGAGTTTTGATCTCCGGGATTTGATATCAGGCTAACTTTCACATACTGCGCTTTAGCTAGCTTCTGTTCTTCTGTACATGGAATTTTGAGTGGGTAGCTTCAACCATCACCTTGGTTTGGTGTAACAACTTTCATGTTGGAGTTGGGTAAAATCGGAATTAAATTGGATATTAACTTACTGCCTTTCTCATGGAGTGTGACGCATATGAGAATCCTTCAAGTTTTGTAAGTAATTCCTGAATATGAGGAAAAGGAAATGGATGTCATATGATACACTCATTCAATTTCCTAAAGTCAGAAATAAACCTGATAGTGTTGTTTTTCTTAGGTTGTGGGAAGCTAGGAGCTGACCAATTGGACCTGTTGACTTTGCGTAGAACTCCTATATTCACTAGCCGGTCTACCTCTTCTCTAAGGAGTCAGTCATATACGTGTGGTACAGGATAGGTAACACTATGCACTATGCTGGCAGCAATATTGAAAAGAAGGTGAAAATATTGAAAATAGATTAAAGTTTGTTAGAGTTAATAAATTATGAGCTATTTTAAGTAGTTACTAAAAATACCCAACAATTCACCAATTCGTCTTCTTGACCCAATTGCGGATTCCAACGGAGTTTGGTTTTAAGGGGGTAGAATGTTTATTCATCAAGTTTTTTCAGTCCTTGGCAAAAACTCCCCCTTCTGAACTTATTTTCCGTGCTATCATCTAGAATTTTTTATTTTTTTTTAATTTTTCTCTTTTTTGACCCCAACACACTGAGAAGGACACATCTGACACTGAAATTGAGTAAGAATCAAGTATGCATTCCCTTAGATATATTATTAAACTAATATTTTCCGTTGAGAAATTGACCAAGAAGCTATTCAGAAAATAAGAATTGCAAAAATACCGTTAAATTCGTGATTTTGGCGATTTTAGCGTTTTTTTTGGAAAAGTTATCAACTTAAGAGTCTCGCGGTCAATTTCAGGCCAGAATATAATAGTTTATGTATCTATGTAAAAGGTTTGATACTAGCTTCTGACGAAATTTTGGGATGAAATGGAGCATTCCCAGGGTGTTGGGGGCGAAAATGAGAAAAATTTAAAAAAAATTCTAGATGAAAGCACAGAAAATCTCTTCTGAAGGGGGTGTTTTTGCCGACGAGTGAAAAAACTTGATGAATAAACGTTCTACCCCCTAAACATGTGAAGCAAACTCCCCAAGGCAGCCAATCAGAAGATGCCAGGTTGGTGTGTCACCATGTTCTGGCATGTCGCATTGTGTTCCTGCTGTGGAGTGGAATTTGATATGCTTCACTTGTGATGTCAGTGTTCGCATGAATGCAGTGCGTCACTGCACATTCGCATCTGTCTGCTCAATGACGTCATCGCGTCATCTTGTCTGTTCGTGTGATCACGTCATCACGTCATCATGTCTGTCCCCATCCGTGACGTCATTGCATCACGGTCTGTCCGTACTACGGTTGATTGACATATCGTGCGAGTCTAGCGACTCGCCTACTGCATATCCATTTGAAACTTCCTGACATCATCATCATCTAAGTGATCAGTAAAAATAACATGTCAGCAAACAATCAAGTGCAGATCATTGTTTAAGCTGCAGTCCCAAGTCATCAATTCTGGACAATCACCAACAGGTTGTAACTCTTCAATTCATCTTCCCATTGAAGATTATTTATTGGGAGGAGCCAGTGTTTATAACTGTATTTTTCCTTCATCCACTTTACAGTTTCTTTTGCAGTCATTAGCGATAATGCATCAGGATAGAAAAACCATGTTTCTTCATATTTCATTTCCTTAAAAAATTTGGAGGACTTTTTTACAATATGTTCAACCATATGCATGATGCACCTGTATGGGTTTTACATAAAACAGGTCTTTATATGGTTTTTCCAGTCCTGTCCATATTTTGCTTTGTACGGATTATGACTTGTACGATAATCTAAATCTTGGGGAGCCTCCTCATTATTAAAGCATTCTCTTATTTTCAATAAATTATTTTTCAATTTGTATTCTGCCATTATTCCTTCCTTTACTATTGACGTTTTTTTATTTTCATCCATACATAAAAATTCATAAACATCTTTTATACCTACACCATTTAGTTTATTTGATGTAACTGGTCCAAATCCTCTTACTTTAAGCAAAGTATCGTTTTTATAGTACATTGCACTTATCTGACTTGAAACACACCAAAACATAGATTGGTGTTTTAAAATTTTGACACAGGACAACTCTGGTTGAATTTTCCTGTTATTGTCAGGAATTGATAGTAAAGTAATACTTGAATACACAAAAGGATTAAGACAATAACCTTTGTATTGTGTACCCTCCATTTGAATGCCACTTCCACAACACAGGCAGACTTGCAGTAGGCGAGTTGCAAGACTTGCGCAATGTGTCAATGAACCATAGTATGATGTCACAGATTAGGACAGATGAGATGACATGATGACGTCATCAAGCAGACAGATGCAAACGTGCAGTGACGCGCTGAGTACATGCGAACGTTTACGTCACAAGCGAAGTGTATCAAAACTCCGCAGCAGTGCCCTATGCCGCTAGTGTTGACGGTGGCACAACACAACAGTCAGACAATCAAAACACAACAGAAAAGAAGACTTTTATTTGGTGATGAAAATTATGAGCTTAGTTTAATCCGGAGAATATCCGGCAGTCTAGTAAGTAAGTAGGAAATCAGGAAATTTTAGTAAATGGTAATTTCTTGTGAGTCTGTCTGCTTGCCCACGCATCAATCATCTATCCTCAAGAGTGTCCTACAGGGAGTGTACTTCATTCGCTTCCCGAGCTGTCCTGCGTGCGTTTGTAGTACGGCGTCACACAACGAATGTTAATCGTCTCTTCTATTACGCCCCTACGGATGCACACAGTACTGTTCGTAAATACTTGAAGCACTGCAAGGGTCCATCTTAGGTACAATTCCTGACTTCTCCAATGTAACGAGGTCACCTATGGTGTACACGTGGTGTTGCCGATTACGGTTTTCTTGTTGGTTGTCTTTATTAATCAACATCTGTTTCTTGTTTTTAATATGAGCCAGTTGGCTTGGAATGCAATTGGCAACAACATATCATGTCCAAATACTAGTTGTCCGGGCATGGCTTCTAACGCAGTGTGGTAAGTACTGCGTATAGCCCATGCTCCAGAGCTGAGTATGTTATCCCATGGTTCATCATCTCCTATAGTAGGTGGATTGGCGGATTTGCTTATGTCAAGTGCAAGTAACGAGTAACCGATTACTTGATGCACGCGCTCTATGATACCATTTGATTGTGGATTGTACGTGGTTGTTGGCTTTTTACTTAGACCGAAGTTTTTCTGAGTCTTCTCAAAGATTCCCTTGAACTCTGAGCTGTTGTTGTATCCTATTTGTATTGGTCGTGGATACCAGCATAACCATGCAGAGTGGAATGCTTCTATTACAGTGTCAGCCATTTTGTCTTTAAGTGCCTTCATTTCAAACCAGCCTGTGGCAGGATCTATCATAGTAAGAAATTGTAGGGTTTGTGTACCTGAATTGGACTTGATAGTATATTTTCCAATGAACTTGCACAATCAACCGTAGTACGGACGGACCGTGATGCAATGACATCATGGACCGGACAGATGTGATGACGTGATGACGTCATCATATGGACAGACATGATGACGTGATGACATCATCGAGCAGACAGATGCAAACGTGCAGTGACACACAGCATTCATGCAATTGCTGACGTCACAAGGGAAGCGTATCAAATTCCACTCCACAGCAGAACACAGTGACGCACCTGACTTGGAGCGTTCTGATTGGCTGCCTCGGGGAGTTTGGTTCACATGTTAAAACAAAACACCGTTGAAAACCAAACTCTAAGTAGATCTGCTGTAGGATCCCGTACTGCTTTTGGGTCGCGAAGACAAATCGGTAAATTGTTGGGTATTTTTAGTTAAAGTCTAAAATAGCTCATAATTTATTCACTCTAATAAACTCTACTCCATTTTCAACTTTTCCTAGCACTTTTCAATAATTGTTGTTAGCATAGTGCATAGTGTTAACCCTCCATGCAAAAAGCGGTAAGTCTAATATCCAATTTAATTCCAATCTTTTAACTAAATCAAACATGAAAGTTGTTACCCCTAATCAAGGCAATGGTTGAAGCTACCCGCCACCTCCTATCCGGCTCGAAATTCCGAGTACGGAAGAACAGAAACTAGCCAAAGCGCAGTACTCAAAAGTTAGCCTGTTATCAAACCCCGGAGATCAAAACTCCAAAGAGAAGTATAGTATGGAGTTTCCTTACTTCAATCACGGATCTCCTAGAAAATTACTGGATTGGTTCAACAATCTGGACCAAGTGATTTGCGGACAATACAACACGACCAGGCCCCCTCACTACTCGATGGCCCATGCATTACTAAGCGGAGAAGGTCTGCGAGTATTCAACGCCGCTGCTACGCAACGCGGTAACGAGACAGTGGAGCACTTCAAGTTGGTCGGAGATGACCTCAAGAGGCATTATGCGTTCCGTCAACTTTACAGAAATGCACAGTGCAATGATACCACATGTACTTATGTCATCCCGGTAAGACCCAATCCAAAGAGACAATACGACATCAATTATGGTGGCCTAAACTACAAGAACATGTAACGATCTACTGTAAAATGTACCATATCTGTCAACTGAACAAGAGTCAAAGTAGGAAGTACGGACACCTGCCTGAAAAAGACTACAAAGATAAAATATGCGTTCCATCAACTTTACAGAAATGTACGGTACAATGGTACCACACGTACTTATGTCATCCTGGTAGGACCCATACTGAAGAGACAATACAACAGCACTTATGGTGGCCCAAACTACAAAAACACGTAACAACCTACTGTAAAGCATGCCACATCTGTCAACTGAACAAGAGTCAAAGTAGGAAGTACGGACACCTGCCTGAAAAAGACACAGAAGCTACACCATGGGATTGCCTATGTGTGGATCTCATTGGACCTTACACGATCTCAAGAAAAGGTTACAAGGATCTCACCCTATGCTGTGATACTATGATGGACCCAGATACAGGAAGGTTTGAGATTGCCCCTTGGTCCGAAAAGAGCAGTATCAAAATCGCAAACATAGTCTAACAACAGTGGTTTGCACGATACCCAAAGCCTACACAAGTCACTTTTGACCAAGATACGGAATTCATGAAGGACTTCCGTAGTATGTTAAATCACTACCCATAACCCACAGGCAAATGCCGTAGTGGAGAGGATACATCAAGTAGTGGGAAATATGATACAAACCAACGAGGTACAACACAGTACCGAAGAAAACCCATGGGCCGGTGTACTTGCTGCCGTAGCATATGCCGTACGTTCCACTTATCATACTACTCTCCAAGCTATGCCTGGCCAGCTAGTTTTTGGTAGAGATATGATATTTAACGTTCAACATGAAGCAAACTGGGAACGCATACATACTAGGAAACAAGCTAGATTAGCTAGTAACAATCAGCATGAAAACGGTAAGAGAATCGAAGACGATTGGAAAGTAGGAGACAAGGCCCTACTAGAAAATGATAAGTCCAACCTGCGTAAATACGAACAACCATGCAATGGACCATTTATCATTTGTCAAGTACACATTTTAACGGTACTGTAACTATTCAACGGGGACCAGTACTGGACAGACTCAATATTCATCGCATAAATCCTTACCACGCTGCTGCTGCCGCATAAACGTCCTAAGTACTAGATCGCTGGACATGGGGGTGAGTGCAGTAGGCAAGTCGCGAGACTCGCAGGATATGTCAATCAACTGTAGTACAGACAGACCATGATGCAGACAAGATGATGTGATGACGTCATTGAGCGGACAGATGCAAACGCGCAGTGACGCACAGCATTCATGCAAATGCTGACATCAAAAGCAAAGCGTATTGAATTCCACTCCACAGCAGAACACGGTGACGCGCCTGACTTGGAGCTTTCTGATTGGTTGCCTCAGGGAGTTTGCTTCACATGTTAAAACCAAACTCCATTGAAAACCAAACTCTAAGTAGATCTGCCGTAGGATCTCATACTGCTTTTGGGTCGCAAAGATGAATTGGTGAATTGTTGGGGTTTTTTAAGTTAAAGTCTAAACTAGCTCATAATTTATTCACTCTAATAAACTCTACTCCATTTTCAACATTTCCTATCACTTTTCAAAAATTGTTGTCAGCATAGTGCAGAACTCTCTCCCATTGTAAGCTTTCAGTCTCTTTAGGGGGTAAGTGTCTATATTTCTTATGTTGCTTTTTACAGAGCTGACATTGTTTACATGTTTTGCAGAAGTTCTGTATGTGCTTTCTTAGTCTAGGCCAAGTAATGTGCTGACGTATGGTTGCTTCTGTACGTGTTGCACCTGGATGTGCTAGGTACTTGTGATACCAAGCTACGACGCATTGTTGAAGTTTCTCTGGTATGTATATTTTGCCTTCGGAGTGTATGAGCGGTTCACCTTTGACTTCTCTAGTTGTAAAGGTACCAGGTTTTGCGTCTTGCATTAGTTTTCTATGCGTTTGATCTTTTTGTTGATATAGTTTAATTAACGGAGGGAATATCAGAAAGACTGTTTCTTCGATTTCCTGCTGTGTTTTTTGATACACTTCCATGACGTTGATAAGTTCTGGAACTTCATCAAATTCATCATATGCATCATCTGCCCATCTTGCATCTAATCGTGAAAGTGCGTCAGCAATGATGTTGTGTTCATCAGCAATATGGACCAATTCTGCACTGTACTCTTCTAGCATTGTACACCATCTGCATACTCGTTTGCTAGCCATTTTGTCATAGAGTATGATTTTATGGTCCATGTGTACTATCATTTTTTGACCCCATAGTATGTTTTTAAATTCCTTAAGTGTCTC
>WKLE02001050.1:0-11523 GCA_014885115.2 Asterionellopsis glacialis | reverse complement strand
AAGTGCCTTCAAATCTACGTCTCTTAAAGTACCAAAATCCCCGGACAACAATGACCGGGAAATTTCCATGTGAACAAGAATCAATTTTGATAATCGTGCATCTCCCTGGTTTGGCGCACCAAAAATTCCCGTTTCGATTTCGGGGGATTCCCGTTTTGGGTGGATGGCCCTACTTCATCCTGCTTGGTTATGCTCACTGTCATTAAAATACTTGATGCTGAATGTCACACCAAATCCAGGACTAAGCCAAGTACAGTAGTAAACCTTACCACCAGGTTACTTATTGTCAACAACTCTGTTCTAACTTGGATATAAACGAGCTAGTAGTAAACGATTCATAGTAACGATTACAATTGTTATAGATTGTAAATAGTATACTTCCGTAATAATCAGTGCTAAATATGTATGATTGATATAATATGCAGTGAATGCTGATGGAAGATCATCAACTTATAGTAGGGGCAAGGAATTAAAGTTGATTATCCTTTGATGGCTTTGTTGATCTTTGTATCCAAGCAACCAGGTGAATCATCTTGAACCCGATGCCATTCTTTCAAGAACATGCCGAATATATTTTTTCTCTAAGCAATTGCTTCATAACCTTCACTTGATCCTTTACGGTAGTACCACAATCCTCCAAAAAGAAGCAAGCAAATGCTTGAAAGAATAGGAAGGAATGGAAGAGTCTTGGATGAAGCTCCATTCACAAATGCATGAGACCAGACATAACACTTGCGGCCAAAACCATAGTTGTTGTGTGTCTGATCAATGAAATGCAATCTGCATCTTCCCCAAGGCGCGTTTGGTCCAAGTAACTCAGCATTGGGAGGTTGTTCAATGATATCGTACACGTAGGCAATGGAACTTGGACTTTGCTTGACATTGACGTCATCACCGGTTACGAATTGCATTTGCTGAATCTTTGCAGATTGGGTACGTGCAGATGCAATAAGACGTGTAGTTGAGTTGAAGTATGCGCAGATGGCGTAGTCGAGGTTCACGAACAACAACTGTTCGCGCCACCAGGTAGGTGTACTGAAAATGTTGACAGATCCAACTTCAGAGACAGTCTTGACACCTGCGGAGGTGTAAGGCTCTTCCAATAGGTCCCAGCCGACACTGCAGGGATGATCAGGATGATTGAATAGAAGAAAAACAATACAAGAAAGCGGCGATTAGTGGAATGAACTCAGAAGTACAGTAAGGTAAAATAAAACTATATTCTTACGATGGGGAAATAGGAAAACACTACTTACATGGACACGGTGTGATAATGAAACTTAGCCCAATCACTTTCTGTGGCGAACATACTGTCATCTTCGATCCACTGTCCATAGGTCTCAAGGATTGCGGTCTTGTTGATGTACTTTTCACAAGCACTATTAAATCCAGTTGAAACTTGGGACAGATCGTCCAATGATGCTGGATGATAACCAATGTGCTGTGGTTGATTTTGCATGGTCAACGCAGCCGCTGGAGGATCAACATGCCCATCGCACATAGGCATCTGCTTCGCGATCGAATATGCCCATATGAGGAAAATCAAACCCGGGATAAGGAGGAGGATGCCCATCACTACATTGAGGATGAGCGTTCTGAGAGGGGGCAACTTAATCGGCATTGTAATCAACTTTGAATGACTTTCAATGACCTCCTAAAAAAAGCACCCTTAGGGTTCCGAAAATTATGATTTTGTAATGTTGAAGGATATTGTTTCACGAAGATCCAAAGAAGACAGAACCCCTCCCGTATACCTGCATGTTATTTTTTTCACGCGAAAGCATAAAAAAAATAGAATCCGATAGCGTTGTTGAGTACCGTACACAGCTCGGAATTCTGTAAAACTCTGTACAATGATCTGCCCAGCTGGCAGATTCTGTGCACTTCCGGAATTTCGGTAATGACTCAATATTCCTTTTATATCTTGGAAGTTTGCGGAGTTACTCCAACTCCCGGGTCGAGTATCTAAATTTTTAGGGTAGGCGTGCCAGTCCGTGCCCAGAGGCACTTTCCAGAATTTACCGAACTCAGTCCGTGAAAAATTTCCTTAGATGGATACAGTACTCTGACAAATCGACTATCCAAAGGGTTGTCGGAATTCTGGGAGAGATTTGCTGTGGTAATTTTTACCTTGAAAGATCCAAGGCTATTTTTACGAATTATTTTTACGTACAGTACTCCTCCTCATCATGCCGCTCGCAGTCCCAATAGAGCTAGTGTACCAGTACCTCCTCATCCTTTGTGCGGCGGAAACCAGAAAACGTTTTCTTCATCCGGCTTTTGCCACATGCCCACTTCTACCTGTTTAAAAAATCTCGTGCAACGATGGCGCTCTACTACCAAATAATAGAAGAACATGAGTTTGGTGAGACTCATGAAAAGGTTTATCGTAATGCCGGCTGCCGGATGGCATTAATCTCTGTGCTTTTGAATAACGAATTGCATACCTTGTTCAGCAAAGTAGAAGTATGTATCTTAATTCCGAAGAAACATGGTGATATAATACTTTACTACATTCCACGGGCGATTGGAACTTATGTTTATCGATGCTGTTGTTCTAATAGTTGTCCTAAAATATCTATGAAGTTGAATACAACGTAAATTTTTATTTTGTTTTGTTTTACTGCTGGAAGCAGGGCTGGGCAGCCTTACTTTCATTCTAGTTAGCCCTTTTTACCGATACCACATCACGATTGATGGAATCAGAAATTCCTTTCAACCTTTCCATCGACTACCTTTCTTGCACAAGGGTTGATGATTGTCGCATCGGATCAATTGATAAGTCCAGATGTTTCGTTAGTAACACTGGATTCCCGGTGGGAGTGGGCAGGTCCATCGACTGTGATTTTGATACTCTCTTTGTCCACATTCCGAACGTAGGCAATAATAGGGGGAAGGACAGCATTTGTAAGCATATAAATGACATCGATCAACCGTCCCAAGGTGCCAAAAAGGGGAACATGGTAAAAGAAATAATCTGGTGGGCTGCCATTTCCGAGCACAATAAAGGCTGTGCCATAAATCTTGATAACAGTGACGATGACGTCAACGACGCCGTAAGTTAGGGCAATCTTGGAAGCCATCTCAGAAGTGATACCGTATTCCAAATAATCCTGTCCCGTCAAATAGACGTACCAGACATTCATGACAGTAACGGCTAAAAGGGCGATTTGCAATCCCAAAAAGCCTGCTGTGTGTCCTCTCACATCATCGTAGGCGATCATCACAAAAATCATGCGGAACATCATGACAAGAAACATAAGGATTGGCGTCACCGTCTTGACGACGCTGAAATACCACGCTGGAATTTCGCCCCTGATGTAGGCAAGCTTCATGCAAGCATAATCCAAGACCAGGTAGACAACAAAAGAGTATTCAAAGAGAGGAAAGTACATAGCAATAAGTTCGCGAGCGGGAGAATAGTCCCAATTGGTGCATATGTTTCCGAATCCGAAGGCCTGGAACAAGTGGGTGTGCTCGAAGTCAAATCCTTTCCCGTACTCCAAACCTGCCCAACCCTCCCGATTGAAAGGTCCGCATCCAAGTCTTTCGATAGGCGTATCTGGAGGAGCACCTGCCTCAATAAATGGCTTGACCCAAATTTGCGTAATGACAATAGCGGAGCCGCACATCGTCCAGAAAAAGAAATAGAGGTACACTCTCCATTGTTCAGGGTTGACAGATATCGAGAAGCTGGGATGCCCACCGTTGGCAGAATAGAGGGGTTTTGCGTATGTAGCCATGATGGACCTGAAGAATTCTTTGCAGAGTGATAAAAATGACAACAGGAGATTATGTTGGCAATTTTTTTTCGCGAAAGCATAAAAAAAACAGAATCCGATAGCGTTGTTGAGTACCGTACACAGCTCGGAATTCTGTAAAACTTTGCCCAGCAGGCAGATTCTGGCAATTTAACTGCGTACTTTTGCACGATTTGATTCAAAAGTGGTGCTGGTAGAATCTACCTGGTACACAGCACATACCAAAATGGCGCTTGTAGAATCCTACCAGCGCCATTACGTTAAAAAAAATTCTCACTTATGGATTCGTAAAATTACTTATACACCACAGGGAGATGCACGATAATCGAAATTTTCGATAATTAACACAATATGGAATAAGGTACGTACCTGGTAGTAGGACAACCATACCATATACGGTACAAGGTAAGGTAGTACCTGTACAGGTACCAGGTACCAGGTAATCAAATTAGTATCTCACGTTTTTTAGGGTACCTGTACCTGGTACTAACCCAATTGTACTAGACGCATGTATTAATACCTACAAGTTCCCTGTAAATCAAGGAACTGTACCCGGTACGTGGTACAGTACAACATAATCGCTTTCAAAAGATAGGCGGATACTGATTTTAATCTTGGATTCCACGTACCTGGAAGGTGAGGAAGAATAGGTCTTCGATCTTTGTGATTGAATATTTGTAAATATTAGAATCAATTTTGATAATCGTGCATCTCCCAGGAAAGATAATTAAGATTTGCAGATGTGGCGATTTAACTGCGCCACTTTTGCACGATTTGATTCAAAAGTGGCGCTGGGAGATGCACGATTATCAAAATTGATTCTAATCTACAGGGACAGTACCAAGATTTACAGGGAACTTGTACATGCGTCTAGTAAGCTACTAATTTTCCGGTAGCAACCGCTGATGTGAGAATTTACTGTACTCGTACCTTATTCCAGTGTTAATTACCGAAAATTTCGATTATTCTTCGGAAACCCGAAGCATCCGAATTTAGACCCAAAGCATCCGAATTTAGTCTCTAGAAGACTACTACCAACATGGTGAAAGATAATATGACGTAGATTTGAAAATTTGGAGATGGTTCTGGTGAAAGATATCATGACGTAGTTCTGAAAATTCGGAGATACTCCTAGGGGCTGCGGGAAAATACGGATGTCATATTATATACTATGTTAATAATGCAGAAATTATGATATGTCCAAAAAAAGCTCCACAATTTTAAAAGACTACTGGTAGAATCTACACAAAACATACCAAATTGGCGCTTGTAGAATCCCAACAGCGCCATTACGTTAAAAAAAGGTCTCACTTATGGATTCGTAAAAATACTTATACACCACAGGAAAGACAATTGCCAACCCATGAGCCATATACAAAATTTTCGCGATTCGGCAATGGAATCCTGCGAAGTATCATTTCGAGACAAGCGCTAATCTTAGTTGAAGGGGAAGAATTTTTGGAGACAGATCGACACGTTCTTCTTTTGTGTACGAGTACTCTACACGTAGCAGGCTACTGCATGCATGACCAACAGCTGCCAACCCAGAAAGACAACATCATCATCTGCTTCCATGCTGCATACTCTGACACGTGGCCCATTCGTCGAAGGATTCTCGGAATTCAGTGAGAACTTTGCTGTGTTAATTTTTACCTTAATACTTTCACGTACTACTCCAGCGTATAATACAGAAAGTATATTCCTGCAACATGCGGGGAACTTCCAGAAGATCCACCAAGGCAGACATTCTCTCATAAAATTAATTTTACGAATTCTTTTTCTCCTCATTATGCCACAACCAATTCCAATCGATTATACCTCAGCTGGAGAGCTACCTCCTCATCCTCTCACCGAAGAGCAAAAGGCGCAACTGAAGGAAAATTCAGAAAACTGCTTGTGCCCCTTTCTAAAGACTGCCTATGTTCAAGGACAGCTCGAGGCAGACGAGCTAGGTTACGCCCCTCTTGAGAAAGTCTACAATGTGATGGACTGGGCCGGAGTAGGTCGCATGGCATTTCCAACTTCAGGTTATTTCTATAAATTTGGAATTACCGGAGTTCCCATTCTGTAAGTATCTGATCTGGTAGTAATCTTGTTGTCGAGTAGCGAGCATTTTATCATTTTCGAAGCTTTAAGATTGAAAGTAGAAGCTCACTTGTTTTTTATAATTTTTTTCCAGGCATCTAGCTCAAAACCGACCCAATGACAGTGGTATTCTTCATGGCAACATTGGAACAGAGGAGCGTAAGGCTAGGTTGGATGAGTTGTTGTCATTTGCCGATGAAAATGGCGAGTTTTCCTATGAGGAGTTTTGGAACTTTGCCCAATACCGTTGCGAAAAAGATGGTTGCGAAAGTTCTGCTGTCTTTAGCGTTAAAGGTGAATTTTCCACTATGCTCGTTGCTTTCGGAAAGGACTGCCAGAGCGGAAGACGTTGTTTGACTACGGATGACATCACCGCCTTGTGGTTTGACAACGAGTGGCCCGAGGGATACTCTGAGCGTCGAAGACCCGAGACGTCAGTAATGTCTCGCATCGATGTTGACATGGGGTATCAAATAGTGAAGATGACGCTGTTGCAGAGAAAGCGTGAAAAGCAGGCTGGTGCTCCAGTTTTCTTTGAACACGATGATCTACCTAGGGAATACCGTCCTTATGATGCTATTATCTCAGATACACCAGGGGTGCCCGTACTCACAGCGGAAGAGATTGCCAAGATCCCTGGAGGAGAGATTTGTATCTGGGACAGTCGTGCTGGAGGAGTGCAGCCAACTGGATCCGAGAGATGGGTCTTTGGTCCATCTGATTATCAGACAACAGTCGAGGAAGCAACTGGAATTGCGCCTGTTTCACCTTTTAGAAATGTGTTCATTCTCGTCATTATCGGTGTGGTTGTATATTTCTTGAACAACTTGCGCAAATCTAAACGCAACGAGTACGAGTCAGTCTAAGATTAAAGATCAAGGCAAATGGGACTTGAATGACATAGGAGATGTCCACCCGTGTTGGACTGGATTCCTAGTGAATTCAACATACCCTGACCACATTATACGTTAAGCATAGACTTGAACCCGTTTTGAGCTGAAGAGAACTTCAAGCTTGGCTTTGAGAACCCCAAAGTTTGTTTTTCTTTGAATCAATCAATAACTTTCAAGTCTATTACATAAATTTAGTCACAATAATTAAAGTAATACGTTCCAAAACATCATTTTGTGATCGTGGTCCATGCGTTAGAGTATCCTCGTACCGTCTCGTCGAGGTGGTCGTGTCGGAGGTGGTAGTGTCAGCCCAGTTGTTGCTGGTTCAGGGATTCGGAGCAGTCTACCTTCTCAGGTTGACAAGCTCATCCCTGATCAGTTCAAGGCATGTCTAACAGGGTGAGAACATATCGACTTGTCCGAGGAAAAGTATGTGATTCTAAAGGAGGAGGATTACGTTGATGAGTACATTTCTAAGGCTATCATTGACTCTTACATTCATGCAGTTGATTCGGTCGATAGCCGCCTCAATGAACTTGGACTCGACATTACTTCAGCAAATGCGGCAGAATTACTAATTTCTGAAACGGCACTTGCAGAACTGAAGAAGTACACCTCTCAACAGCTAGTAGTAATGGGGCATAAAGGTACAACCACATTTGAGTTGTGTCGATTCTTAGCAACAAAGTATCTTCGTAGTCGATTTTGGTTGGCGGCAGATCAAGCTTGGAAAATGATGAAGTCGATTGCTGTCAAGAATGGGTTCAACATTATGGAGTTGAAGCGATACAATAACATCATGACGTGCTTGCGAGGTTACAATGTTCCGTCTCGTGCTGGAGATAACGGTGACGAGACGTGGTTGCGCCGTCGTAACTTGTTACGTAATTTGAATCCATTGGAACAAAGAATTTTTAAGGAATCTGTTTCGGTACTGTTCAACACAAAAACGGTAGTATGGTGATTGATGATGAACTCATTGCATTCAGACGTCAACAGAATTCCCTTTGCCGCCGGAATCCTGTTTTAGAGCAAGTTGAAAGCTGTCTGGCAACTATAGCACAACGAAAGAGACACGGAAAGTGGCCCCTAAAACAACCCAGGTTGCAAACATTTCGGAATGATCCAAAACTCAATACAATTAGATTGTTGTCGTGTTCTCAATTCTCTCATATCCAGAAAACAATTGACTCCATAAGCGCGACTTGTGCATTATGTTCTAGCGGTGCAAGTCAGCGGAAGGTACGACATGCCTGCAGCATTTGTGAAGTTGCATTGTGCGCAAAGGTTAATCCACCTAATACGACCTCGTGTTGGGAAGCTTGGCATTCAATAAAGGCACCGGCAAGTCTTCAGCATGAACATCACATTCGCTCAAACTCATTGATTTCCATCAGAGAAGAACACAAGGAGACTAATCGTAGTAGGCATAGTGCTAGAATGTCTTCTGCACGGAGGAAACGCTAATAATAATGGAATACTGTAATAATAATGCAACAGAATATTTTGAAGTACCCATCAGAGCCAGAGACAGAATTATGTAGAAAGCAGCTGATAAATGTTGTTAGTCGATGGCGGCTTGCACTTGGAGATGTGGAGTAGGGAACAGGCAAAAATGGGTGGACAAGAGAATCTTTATGGCTACGACAAAAGTAAATAGGAATTAGTATCTCGGACCAGCAATTTCGTTGCTGGTCAGGGCATTTCTACGTATCCTGGTATGTTGTCTACAGTGACCAGCAACAAAATTGCTGGTCAGAAATTTACCTGGGATATGATCCGAGCACACACCGGACAGACGGGTGACCCCTTCGTTCGTCGTCATGGAAATGCTCCAGCTGCTTCTTGCTATACTTCAGTAGAGTTAGGGCTTTATAAGGGTTCGGATTGATCCATCCTTGAATCCAACACCAATCAGATCACTTCAATCAATCCAAAGGAAATCCCCCAATCAAAAACGGATGTGGCATTCCAGGCATCATCACCTCCAAATCGACTGCATCCTCGTCATAGACAGTTCCCAGCTACATCTTACTCTGCTGCTCCACATTCCGATCCATCATCTGCTACAACCTCCCTACCTCCCTATATACATACAGTTGCAACACCCATTGCCTCCCTGTGCAATGCACTAACTAACCAACCAACCAATCAACACAACTACCAGTGCGTTACCATGAAGCTTTCCTGCAGTCTTGCTCTTTTTGCCATCCTTGGCAACAGTGTCTGCAACGCCTTTTCTCTTGTTGGATCTGGACCTTCTGCAAAAACCACATCCACGACGCAATTGCAGGCCCAACTGGGCCGTTGCAAGATGATTACCACTGCAGCTTTCTCCGCCGGAGCCTTGCTCGTTCCAGTTGAAGCAGCCTTTGCCTAATACGTCCCCAAGTTTGAAACCATGAAACAAATCTATTGCAAGTCCAGTTGGAACGGTTGTTGTAACGGGTGTAGCAGACAAGGATGGTCGTGTCGTGTCATGTTGTCTTGCCGCATACTGCATAGTATATTGTATCGTCAACAGCACCGGATGGACCCATCTCACAAATAATATCTCTTCCTGCTAGGTACGTCGGGTGCTTGAAATCTGCGCCTTTGAATTGGATTCCTTTGGATGCAAAATCTACGATGGATTATTGGATTTATTATTTTATGGATGGATGAATTCACTCATTATTATAGTCTTGGGTGCCTCCCTGGACAAATTGGTGGAAAAGCTTGAATCTGGTCAGATAGAAGGAGCCCTCTCTGGTGTCAAGGCCTTCAACAAGGAACCCGACTTTAACAATGGACACACAAAGAATTTCATTCTCAAGTCCATCAAAAAGGGTGCGGGTAGTGACCCCCGGGTCGGATACATCAAGCAGGCATCCAAGCTCATTGGCTCCATCGAAGCTGTCTTAGATGGAACCATGATGGATGAAACAGTGGCCACCAAAGAGGCTGTTGCCTGGGTGAAGAAGGCCCAGGCACTGATTGCCCAGTTCATTGCCGAATCCAGCATCGAGGACAAAAAATTGACCGCCTACGTGAATGCTCATAAATAAATGAACAAAACGCAAGGAAGCAGAACTGAAAACATTATCACCCACTTTGTGTGTTTAAATTACAAAAATAAAAAAATCTGAAAAAAGGAGTGCCTTGGTCAAACAAAACAAAAACATGACAATGATGACCTTTGGGTATGAAAGACCAAAAACCTTGGTAGCAACTCAATCGTTTCAACTGTACAAAGTTTATTGGGTACAGTTTCATAGTATTATATCATGACCACCTGTTGTGAGCACTTGGACATGAATTGATTTCCTACATTTGTGAAAATTGATGGAGAGGGTTTAGCACAGCTCAAACATGGATGTTTTGTTTTTGTTGCGCAGTAAGGGGGCTTTTTTGGATGACAAAAACAAAAAAGCGGTCTGTGCTCGGTTTTGTTTTTGTCGCTCGGTAAGTGTTAGCCTTACCAAAACAAAAACGAATTGGTTATTAGCCCAATTTCAGTTTTGTAATACAAAACTGAACCCTGTAAAAAGACAAAACTGAAGCTCAGTTTTGTACTTAGGCAAGGTCATGACAAAACTGACCATACAGACACAACCACACACACACAACGCAAACTCTTCAGTTTGGCGTGGCTCGTCTTTGTTTCTTCTTTTCGAATACTTTTTGAAGAACAATATCGTTCTTGTCTCAAATTCAAAGAAACACAACCGTGAGAACAAGACAAACAAAAATCAAGCAAGGCAACAATAAACCTTTCATTTTGATGCTGGACGATCATGTTGTTGGATAGATTTGGAAGATTGGTGTTTATCATTTTTTTAACTCCATGAAGTATAAATTGATCGCATCAATTGTCATGGTAGGTTGATGGGTATATCAAGTCAAAAATCATGGAAGGTTGTTGTTGTTACCATACCAGTATGCAGAGAGCAACCCCCACCTGACTGTCTGTAACTGGTACCTGGTACCAATACATTAGGACTAACAATAATAAGATTTTTCAGTGAAGTAATCTGATGGGTTCAAGACGTTTTCCATCCCTCAATTTTTTTTTGGTTTCACGATAAGGACGAAATTTTCGGCACAAGTGCAAAACCTAATTAGGTCTGTCAGTCCATCAAAACACGTTCAGTTTTGTTTTCGTTTTTGTCATGCAATAAGGATCAGCCTTAGTCAGTATAGGTACTCAGAACTTCTACTTATCCCGGTCATTTACCGTCTGTGTTAGCTGTTTTCCCAGTCAGAAAGGCCAGGAAACCGCGGGATGAAGGATCACCATGTCTGTAAACCTGACGCATTGTTTGGTAGTGCATTCGTGGTGAACATTCATCCCATGGTTTCCCGGTCCTAAATTACTGGGGATTACGTAGCTTTTTTGCATAGCTTTTGAACCGGCAATGACCAACGGAAACTCTTCCTAGGGTTTTTGTGGACAAACACATGTCAGTCTGTCTTTGTTCAATTGAGCAAAAGAGAACCTGAGGGAGATTCCGCACAATCGATTCGTTTTGTTTTTTTGGTGATGGCTTGCGTGGCAAGGAGAAAAGACAAGGGCGCAATAAAAATACGTGACGTGAGAAAACAAATCAACTCCAGAACAAAGAGAAAATAGTGCAAAACCAGACTCTTACTTACAATATTGCTCAAGGCAACAGGAAGGCTCATGCAGTGTTCGACAAGTATCAGCTTGAGAATGCTAAGTTTGTGCTCTTCCTTTTTTTTTAGGCTCTCCATGATGATGACCATGGTGAGGTCCTCAGTCCTGCCCTTTTCCAGCGGTTGAA
>WKLE02001048.1:88916-106744 GCA_014885115.2 Asterionellopsis glacialis | reverse complement strand
ATCACCAACGCCGGAACCTTCATCTGTACCATCAAGTTCACCATCGATATCACCAACAGATGTACCGTCCAACTCTCCAACACCCTCACCATCACTTGCACCTAGTGAAGAACCAACATTATTACCTAGTATTTCACCAACATTTCTCCCTAGATCTACACCATCAATGTCGCCGTCAGCGTCCATTGGATTATTCCCAGGATTCTTTAGCCCTGAACCTTCACTTTCGTTTACAACTTTACAAACAAGAATTCCTTCGGTTTTACCAACTGTTTTTCCATCATTATCGCCGTCTTCTTCACCTACATATGGACCCTCTGTGACACCATCGACCATACCAAGTACAACGCCGTCACGTCTACCAAGTACTGCACCCAGCTGGTCCCCCAGTGATCTGCCCTCTTTGTTTCCAACTAGTTCACCCACTGTCTCTCCTTCTGGTGGACCCACGCGTTCACCAACACTTGTACCTACACCGCTACCATCAAGCTTCCCTTCGGCATCGCCAACGGGAGTACCATCGCATGTTCCATCTAAGTCACCTTCTCATTTTCCAAGTTCCATGCCTACACCATTACCTAGTAGGTCACCAACGGTTTCACCCTCTGGTGGTCCTACACGTTCACCCACATCTCTACCTACACCTCAACAACCAAGCTCTCCATTAGTAATACCAACGGATGTGCCGTCCAAGATGCCCACTAATTCACCTTCTACCACTCCTTCAAATTCACCATCATTATCTCCTACCGGTTCACCCACTGTTGGGCCAACTGCTTTGCCAACTCCAGGACCATCTCGTGTGCCATCAAATGAACCAACTCGCTCTCCCGTGCAGTCGCAGGCAGCATTAACCGAACCTCCGGAGAGTAGTGCACCAACTTCCGAAATTGCGCCAATTGATTTCCGCATGCCACCCCCCACTTCATCGCCCTCCGATTCACCATCAGTTCTTCCGACTGATGTCCCAACGGAAGTACCTTCAAGATGGCCAACAGAATCGCCATCAGCAAATCCTAGTGTTTCACCATCTGATGTACCAACAGATTTGCCAACACGTGTTCCGACGGCAATACCAACAGCCCACCCTTCAATATCGCCCACGATGTTACCCACGCTCCCACCAACGAATTTACGGACAGCTGCTCCTATGGCCACACCGACGCCGCCACCGACAAATTCACCAACTAACTTTGATGGTTCCATAGGTGTAGGGCTACCCACTGAATACCCAACAGTTCGGCCGTCAGAAAAGCCTCCAACGACGCGGCCCACTCCACCTCCAACCCGGTGTCTACCAACACCTACAAGTAGACAAGCGGGCTTAGGTGTCTCTGAGAGGACTTGTGACAATGATAGTAGAGCAATTGTCGAATTCGATGCTTCCACCAATATATATGTAGAATTGGTGAAGGTTCGTCCATGCACGTACGTTGCCAACGACCCTATGCACTACTGCTGGCTCTACGATAGAATATCCAACCAAAGAGTTTTTGATGTATGCCAAGTCGAATGTGAGACCGAAAACGGCTGCGATGCCATACTCGACGGAGAGGTCGACATAATTTGTAGTAATCATGTTTCCGACGAAGTGAGGTATCAGATGGGTCCAAGACAAATTACAAAAAATTGCCATCAAATCCAACAAGACACGCGGTACTGCAATCTAAATGATTTGAATACAGGTCTCAGAATCTGGCATGTGTGCCAGAATGAATGTTCAGACTTGACAGGGTGCTCGCTCTACAAGCTAAAGAGTCGCCTTTTCCTTCATCATGCATAAGCTACTACGTTTAAACCATAGATTTAGATTTTTTTCACTTCAATTCTATTTGAGTGTTTAAAAATTACTTATTTGCTCATGCTTTTAGAAATGCAAATTAGGTAGCTTTGGAATCGTGGCATTTCACTGCTTTACAATTGTTCTTAAATTTGGCAAGAGTTTCTGATTCACAAACGTAGAACAATTGGGGCATCACTTTAAAAAATTACTATTCTTCTCTTCTACTGATCTTGACATCTAAACACGCCTTTGCGTCGTATGGCATTTCCTGACTGATTCTTACTGAATGCGATTGCATCTTTGAAATCTGCAAGGGCAAATTCTTCAATTGGGGGACATTGTACATCCGCATTTAACACAGCATCAACTAGTGTGTTGGCTTGAAACTTTCTGGTGTGTAGTGATGATTGGCCGATAAAGCGAGAATGCCAGTACCCAACAACGTTCAAGTCTTTAAATATTAGCTGAGATGTCGATATTTCTACAGGATTCATAGACATTCCACCATATGTAACCATGGTACCTCCCTGACCTAAGCAGCTTAGAACAAGCGAGGCACTCGGACCCCCGACAGCATTCAAACCCAATTTTGGTAGTCTATTGGTAGCTGACAAGCCTCGTAGCTCTGACTTGAAGTCGTTCATAGCACTTCTACTTCCAAACAAATCTTCTTCAGCAACAACTTTTGCACACTTGCCATCATCCATCAAATGATTCACAAGCTCATTCCATTGATCGGTAGTCTTCCCCCCTCTTCTTACAATACTTACAACATTTGAATTGTGAAGGCAACGTGATAATTGGCTGACCATAAAACCTACTCCAGAATTTCCGGCATTCTGTAATATTACATCACCAGGTTGAGGTGGTACAAAGCTACGGATCATTTGTAGAGCTGTCCCTCCCAACTGAAAAATAGTAGAAGCTGCAGCTCCTCCTTTACTTTTGAATAAGTCCATACCACGGTCAAGAGGAATAATACACGAAAGTGGAGTCCAAAAGGATGATCGGTACGTCCCAAGCCCTGCACATCCTGTAGTTACTACATCACCAACCTTTACGAAAGGTGAAGAGATATCGGACGAGATATGAGTTACGATACCCCAACCCTCTGATCCTGCCACTATTCTACTACTACTTTGTTGCTGATCTTGTTGTTGGACTTCTTTTTTTGCTGTATCGTATTGACTTTTTCTTACAGAGTTCACAAGATACTCTTGTTGTTTTAAAAGGAATGGCGACGGATATTTTCCTTGAATGGTGTTCATGTCTGCAGGGTTCCAAGGTGCATTCCACATTTCTACGCGGACCATAACATCGTCACTTTTCATGCTTTGGAACTCTGGCGGAGGAACCACATCATTACGATTATTGGATTTTTTTTGGTATTCAAGAACCTTGGATGGATCTCCTGGTGTTCTATACGATATTTCGTGATACCCGCGAATTTTTCCAATATTTAGTGCGGCGGCACCATGATAATGATGACTATAATGTAAAGAAGAAAATGATGACATGGATGATGCTCGAAGAGTCCGCCGCCAAAACATTACTTTTGATAACTTACTATTTACTGGACTATTGCAGGGTAATCGGCGGAACATTGGAAAAGTTAGAATGGGCTTACCGATATGTATGGTGTGAGCATTTGATGCTTGAGCTGTCGAGAGAATGGGAATCAATCATTGCCTGTGTCTGTATCTGTTGAAACCAGAAACCCACAGCAAGCAAGACGAAGCATGAAACATTTTTTAGAGTTCGGAGAAAAATCTTTACTGAAATGTTGGTGTTTTTATATAATAATATTAATAATACATCGATTCTGTGTACAAATAATGAAAGAGGGAAGAGAGGGGGCCAACCCTGAACGGAGCCTGCCGGCCCGGACGGACACACACTCAAACCTTCCACGCCGCCCCGTATGTACCTCATCCGTAAAAGGTACCAGTACTGACTGTCTGTACCTGTACTACGAGCTTTCGTAGGCCTACATGGTACAGGTACGTAAGATCCTCGTCTCGGTTCGGTTTCGTGTAGGTCTAAAATATGAGTTGTAGTATTTTAATACCTGGTATAATAGGTCCTCTCTAGCTAGTAGAGAGTAGAGAGCTGTTGTTGAAGCCACACTGTGAAGAACCGTACCAGGTAAGAGAGTTCAGTTTGAATGCACTCAAAGCCATGCCACAATGACGCTAAAAGAGAACATCCCTAGCCGTTCCAACAATCTAGTAACACCAGCTAAAACTCGACTGAAAGACATTCGTAAGTGTTTTTTCATGGAAGTTGATTTCCACAGTGAAACTGGTTGGAGATTTGCTTGTTGAGTATGCAATCTCCGTAAACTTAACTTCAATATTTTCTCATCATTGTCATTTGTTATGACGCATGTTTTTTTATGAATATTTTTTTACTGTGTTCTTTTTTGAATGATGGATCCTGACGTAATGAATAGAAACGAAAACTAATGAAGAATATGACGAATTCAACAAGAAGTGGGAATCAAAATCAATTGTCAGATCAGGTGTGAAGGAAGAAATCACAAAACAAGTAATTCGTAAAAAATTCTCGAAACAACGACACTTGTTACTGAAGGAAGCTATTCACACAGAATATTTGGATTCTTTGTTTCCTTCTTTATTGGAAAAATTCAAACCACAGACTGTTGTGGTGAGTACATGAAAAATGAGACCTTCACTTCTCTCTTTTGTTTCCTTATATATATAATATGTAATTAAATTCATATTGTATTCCCCCGGACGATTCTCTCACAAATAGATTTTTGCAAATCCATCTCCCTTGATGAATGTTTGTCATCTTTATAAACTAGTACAATGGGGGTATTGCAAAGGTTAAGGAATGGAAGATTAGTTGTTATCTTGAGGTGATGCAAGGAGGGATTCCTTGTACTGATCCGAACTTGGAATTATTAGATTTGTTTGGAGATGTACTGAGTACATGTAATGACCTTTTTGTCAGTTGGTATCGTCAACAACATGGTGGGAAGACATTTATTCGACAAAATCCAAATTTTCAAGTGAAACGCCTAATGACATTCATTACACGCTACACACCAGCTCCAGGAGAACAAGCACTCCTCAAGCATGTTGACGGTGCCGGTAAAGTTGATGGTTCTGTTGTTGTTGCATTGCCCATCGATCGGTGGTCTGCTTCAGAAGAAGAGAACTCCTTTGATGGGCATGGTGGAGGATTAACATTTTGGGATGGGAAGGACGCATCGGGTAAACCGCAAGAATTACATTACGACACACGTTCCGGTGATGTCGCATTTATTGATCGAGCAGTGTGGCACCAAGCTGATCCCATCACCAAAGGTACAAGATGGGCTTTAGTTATCTTCTACTCCGTATTGCCAGAACCTAAACCTTGACTTGCTCCTTAATATTTCAGCGAATATTACAATGAAAGATAAACGGATATAAAAAATCAACCACTTCAGTATTGATCGTAGTAGCTGGATAAGTTTGCTTTTCTCCCATGATGCATAATATTTCGAACTTTTCCATTGCGAAATGATAACTTGAAAGCAGGTCTCAGTATATACATTATTTTTACCTCTTTTTATCTTTTATATTGTCTTCTTAAATATAATACGCAATAGTCAATTTCACATTGTCTTTGATATCAAGAATGTTCATTCCTCCAGTTCTTGCACATCATCCAAAACCTCTACGGCTTCCACAAGATGAGCACTAGACTTTTTCCTCAAATGGAACTTTCTTAGGTTTTCTTCTCGTTCGGCTTTTTCTTTCTTCTTCGCTTCATACTGAGCCCTTTCATATTCTTTGATAGCGGTTTCATCCTCAACAGTTGAATCACCACACAACAAGCCAATTCCGCAAAATCCAAACATCCCTGGGGTATCTTCACCAACAGCAGTGTAGCCCTTAGCTTTACGTCTCCTTTGTCTATTTCTCATTTGAGCGGTACTCTTCCCTTCCTTTTCTAATTGCTTGTAAACTAGGTTGCGACGGTAGACGGATTGAAGCTTGATGGCAGCGACAGTTTCCTGAAAAAGAGAAAAAGAAGTCATTTTTTAGAAAAAAAGGATGAGAGCGCGAAATTTGAAAAATTGAGTTGTTACGGGTATATGGATATTCATTCTCTAAAAAATATTGAATATTCCGTATATATATTTGAATAATTCCATAGTAGAGACTGAAGCCAAAAATGGCTTACTTAGGAAATTATAAATATACGTACACAAAAATATCAATAAAGATAAAGTTGTGTAGAAACAAGAAAAACTCATAGTAGGATGGTAGCCAAGACAGTCCCGTTTCTGTGAGGATCAACGGATGGAACAAAAACCATACCGGCAACCTACGACTCGAAAAACATCGGCTTTCTAGAAAGCACCATGGCGCTGTAAAGCAACAATCAACAAGTGGACTACTTACAATATCAACCCAATCATATCGAGGAGGTCCTTGAAATGCTGATTCGTCTACAGGAGGAGGTTTTGAAAGAACAACCTGCTTCTTGACACGGGGAGACTTTCTGGGTGATGATCCCTGAAATAGTTCGGCATTCTCCTTGTTCACATCGGATGGAACAAAGTCATCGGCAGCGTCTGATGTAATGATTGGTACACCGTCTCTTGTCAAAGCTTGGGGCGATGATGCTGTATTTTCCACTTCTTTACTAGCAACAGGACTGGGTGTCTGATCACGCCCATCTTCCTGAGATGCTTTTTTTGATCGTCCAAAACCTGTCTTTTTTTTCAATTTTTGCAAAAATGTTCGCTTACGAACTGGCTCTTCAGCGGTTGCCATCATTTCTGCCTCAGCTTCTGTCATGTTGGTTTAAACTTTTGAAATACTTTTCGCTAATGTTGCAATTGGTAGATCTACGGAATGATCGACGAGGCCTTGAAAACCTTGTAAACCTGTGTCTGTCAGATATGAATATATCTCAGTGGACCGTTTTAATCGTAGTCAAATGTGATAAATAGACTAGTCGGAGAGTGAGCGAGTGCGTGGACGCAAATTTTTTGAGGCAACGCGAACTTCGTGAGATTCAATTTCCAAAGACAATAGGGGTTAACACATTCTGGGGTATATAGCTTGGATGAGTGAAGACTCTCCGATCCGGGCATGCTTTGTCGGTTGGAGTACGCTCATCTGGTTTTTTACTTAAGAGAAGATCAGCCCTACTTAATATCTGCCGGATTTTATAATAGGATATTATGACACTAGGAAATTCTTTAGGGCATCATGAATTTGTGTAGAATCTACATGTAAATGTAGTTCCGCCAAATTTTTCGTCAACACTAGTAAACTCAATATTGAAATTTCCTAGAATTTTCCAAGAAACGAACTTACTTGGTTTTGGATCGCCAAAATGAATGTGGAAATTTTCTATCCAACGCTAGTTTTAGTGGAGTCGATTGAATCAAATAGAGTCCCGCGAAACTAAAAATGATCATTTGGGAATACATACTGTACCTTGTACAGATATGTACGATACTTCCTGTAGGATGGACCCAGCTTGCTAGAAACAGGAAATTTGTGTAGTTGCAGGATTGTGACCATGGCGAACACATGGGGACGGCCCACGAACGGGCCGCCTGCACGCACGTCTCTATCGCGTCAGTCCTGCGTCTTTCCCAAACTCGCAAGGTATCCCACCGCAGCAAAAAAAAAAAATGAGCCAGGTTCGTTGTTCTTCGATTCGTCCTCCGATCAGGAAAGCGATGGAAGTAAGCCGAGACACGGTCGACTTTACGAAGCATTATTTCACTGCACTTACGTTCCATGTCTCAACTTTTGCAACAAATTAGGCAAGATGGGAGTCAAAAGATTAACGAAATTGTTAAACGAAGAAGGTTTAATTCCATCAGTTACACCGTGTAGGAATGAAGTAAGGTCCATTCGACGAAATCACTGTTTGGAAAATATCACGGATGCGGGTGATGGCCAACGACTCTTCGAAACAATACCAAAAGGTTCCACTTTGGTGATTGATGGGAATGGTCTAGCATTTCATTTGCATGAAATTGCTTACGCTCGACACTTTGACAACGTGACTAAAAAAAATAATAATATCTCATCTTCCTTTGCTATTGGCGGCAGTGATCAAACATCAACCAAGACAACCAATAAGCAAAAGTGCTGTTGTACATGTTATACAAAATCATTGAATGAACAAAAAGCAACTGCGTTGTTACCAAGTTGTTTACCTCTTGATTTACTTGAATCTACAACCAAGGAGTTTGTAACTGCTCTTCAACAGTGTGGTATTAACCTTGAAATATATTGGGATGGATTTGCAAGACAGTTGAAAAGTACAACAACAAGAAGTCGTTCTGAGGCCAGGAATTCTCAATGGGACGCTTTGAAGCAATTTTGTAAACATGGTATTATCCCATCTCCATCGTCGTCTAGAGGAAAGTCTCTTTGTTATCGTGATTTTCTAGACAATTTCCCCTTAAGTACTCTTTTCCTAGACCAAATACGGCATTCTCTCCACCAGTCTAATGTGCCAATGACAACATGCACCGAAGAGGCAGATGCAGAATTGGCAAGACGCTCATCGGAGGAACAATTTACATTTTGTGTTGGAAACGATTCAGATTTCTGTCTCTTTCGCGGATGTAAGTATATTCCTTTAGATGGCTTGGATGTAAATCATGATTCCTCAGTTGTAATGGGTGTTGTGATTACGCCTACAAAACTTGTAGATCACTTTGATCTCCCCAATGAAGAAGCTTTGATAGAGTTGGCAATTCTAATGGGAAATGACTATGTAGATTGTTCCATGCATCTAGACGACTATTCGGGTTCTCGCTATGGTGTAGCCGAAAAGATAGATCACATACGAACTGCTGGAGCCGGATACCGTGTTTCATCTTCTGTTCCAGAGATACAGATAGCAATTAACTTCACACGGGACCTTTATGGATTGAGAGACCTCAGCAAATATCCTTTCGATAAGAAAGATATAACAGAGAGTTCAGAGGCCAAAAACGAGCAAAAGAATACCGATCGCAGACGACCCAGGGTACCATCCGAGTTAGACTTGACTTTAGGAAAATTACAACGGTTAGATTTTTCACTACGCGATGTTATTTTACGGCCGCTCAAGGCATACGTAGAACTAGTGGAAAGCGGATCAAACCATGACGGCAATACCACTGCATCATCCCCAGCAGAAATCCGTGTAGAACACCTTGAAGCCTTCCGGAAAGCTGATTCATACGAGCAATCTACATTTCTTCTGGACCAATATTCTTCTGCTTGTTCTCGACCTCTATGGGAGGACGTCGAGGCTGCATACATAATTGAAAGATGTATATCCTGGGTTCTCCGTTCTGATCCAGATTCTCCTTTTGTACGTCGCTCACCCCCTTCAAAATTATTTGATCAACTTCGATTTCATTCGCTTGTCCGGACATATCGAATCGAACATGGGATAATACATGAAAGCCAGCATGGCCACCTTGACATTGAAAATGAAGATAACGCACCACTCCAACTTCCTATAGATGAACATGAAGATGAAATTTTGAAAATGGTAAAATCACAAAGAGTGTCCATTATCCATGGCGAAACAGGCTGTGGCAAATCAAGTAGAGTCCCCGCAATCTTACTGAGAGCACCTCCACCGGATCCTTCTTTTTCGGATGTCAAGTTATTTATATCTCAACCCCGTAGGATTGCGGCAAAGTCACTAGTGGAAAGAGTACGATCTTGTGAGCCTGATTTGAAAGATTCGATTGCCTTGCGTATGGGACATGGCGTAAGAGAATATGAAAGTCGACATACTCGTGCCTGGTTTGTGACGACAGGTTATCTTGTCCGCCTCTTGGCAAATCATCCTGAGAACTTTGATGACATTACGCACTTGGTAATAGACGAAGTTCATGAACGATCTGTGGATACCGACATCCTCTGCTTATTGTGCCGTCGCCTATTACAGTCAAACTCGCGCATCAGGTTGATCCTTATGTCAGCAACATTGGCCGCGTCTCTGTATCAACAGTACTTTCATGTCCCCGAACCACCTATTCAAGTTGGAGCCAGACGCTTTCCCATCAAAGAATACTACATAGAAGATTTGATCGACAGCTTTTCTTTACCAACAAAACAAAAAGCTGCTGCTGTTGCAGTAAAAAAGTTTTGCGAAAGCAACCGTTGCGATTCTGGGCCACCCAGAAAAATTATGGAACAATTGTATGTTCTTGCCTCACATGTTACTATGACTGTTGGCCGTCCCGGTTCTTCAGTTCTTATCTTTGTACCTGGTATGTCAGATATCATTTCAATTACTGACTTGATTGAAAAGCTCTACATCCCAGGTATTAGTTACACAACATATCCAATCCACAGTGACATTCCTTTTGACGAACAGCTTGCTGCTTTCGATACTCCGGCCCCCAATGAGGTGAAGGTCGTTATTGCAACCAACGCAGCAGAGTCTTCTGTCACACTACCAGACGTCGACCATGTCATTTGCTTAGGCTTATGCAATCAGATTGTATACAACAGCAGTAGCCATAGACAAATGCTTGTTCCGTGCTGGATATCAAAGGCAAGTGCTACTCAGCGTGCAGGAAGGACAGGTCGTGTCCGGGAGGGTAACGTTTACAGACTTTACTCAGTTGAGACAATGGAAGAATATATGGAACCGTTTGAGCCGGGAGAGATGCAAAGAATACCTCTTGATTCTGTCATTTTGAGTTTGAAGGAAATGTTGAAGGAAGAGGCCAAACCAGTTTTGCTCCAGTGCATTGAACCCCCAGATATTTCAGCGATTGATCGTTCCTTTGTAAGCTTGTTCAGTTCTAAATTCATTAGTGGGCCTGACGACCATGGAGAAATTACTGGACTTGGATCGTTTGTTGTTGCACTGGGCATTGATTTGGCACTAGGATCTCTGATTGGCCTTGGAATCCAGTTCGGAGTGGCAGCTGAAGCGATTGAAATGGCTGCAGTCTTATCATTCCCCAAAACTCCTTGGATCATGACAAATCCCCTATACCACGACGCGCCTGAATACAATAGTGAGTTTACTGAGGCTATTTTATTATTTTTGTCACCGATACAATTGAAAACTTATGTTCCGTTACTCATCACCATACCTTTCGATTCAATACTAAAAATTCTTTTTTGTAGATATTACTAAATTGACATTTACATCAAGATGTCACTTTGACGCAAGACTTTATTCCGAACCGCTAGCAACAATAAATCTACTTTTTGACTATGATAAAGCTTCAAACAAACAACAATTTTGTTGGCACTTCAGTGCTTCTTCACAGCGTTTACGAAGACTATCCGCGACAAGGCTTAATCTAAGAAACCGAGTTGCAGATTTCCTTTCGATCGATTCAAAGCTCCTTCGTATGGATGAACCTCCAGTGCGAATGCACCATGCCAAATTGACCATTTTAAGAGTCTTGCAAGTCTGGGTATTCTCTGATTCTATAATTGAATGTCCACCAGTTCGCAACAAAAGCAAGAACAGCAGCAGCGCCGATTTTGTCGAAGTTTCCATTAGTGGAAAAGCAGTGGAAAAGTCGCATCTCGAGCAAATCCTTGATATTGAACGTCATCCTTTCACGCTGACAAGTTGGCGAGAGATCGAGCAGCTAGGTACCTTCACCCCATACGGAATCGAAGAAGATTGTTTTGACTATGAACATTTCCTTGAGCATTTCGAAGAACGCTTTGTATCATTCGCACTTGAAAATAAGTTCGCTCTTTTCTCGTACCAAACAAATAAGAACTTAAATGTGTTTGTATCTAGGTCTATCGCAGAGGCGGAGGACTTCAAAGCCACTTATGACCAAGTTTTCCGTTCAATAAACACTGCATCCGAAATCTTGTACTTAAAGAAATCGAATAGCAATAGGAGACGAGGCCGAAAGGCACGAGCATCGGGACAGTGGTCATTTTCTAAGAATGAAGCCGGACTCGATGGTACCAACGAAATTGAGATTGTTTCGGTGGTAAAGTGGTCGACGAATAGTGTTAAGAATGAACATGCATTGAAATCTCTTGGTGTTGACATTCAAGAGATAAATAAAACACTGTGTTGCATGCTACGTTCAAAAAGAAAGAGAAAAGATAATGTCAGCTTTTCATTGATATCATGTGGCAATTGTTCTGCAATTGCAAAAACTGATATCTCTGATATGTTTGCTACGCCAAATATCCTCGTCCGAATGAAGCAATCATCACAAGATCTTCAAAAAATTCGCTTCTTCGAATCTCCGAGCACTCCATTACAGGACTACAAAAGCCATGCACTACTAAAAAGCACCTCGGATTTATGCGAAGATTCTTCTTGGCATCGTCCTCTTATGGATGATATCCCAGAAGGCGCTCGATTACTCAGTGTTTTAGCGTCCGGAAGAAGGAAGGATCACATTATTCGGCTATCCTCTACAGTATCGTCAGGCAGCGATGAGGCGGGGAGAGCTGAGATTGATGAAGATATCGAAGGGGAACCTTTTGACGTTTCTCTCTCAAAGGTAGAAACGGGAATATCTAAGAGATGGCGGCGGTTTGGAACAGATCTTTCAGTATTTATTACCGAAAACAGTGTACCTGCTGCTGCAGTTCCAATGAAAGATCCCAGCGAACTCTTTGCCTGCTGTGCAAACACTCTTGAGTTGAGAGGCGGGGCTGTTAAAGTTGAAGGAGTCACGCTTCTTCCTCCAGGGCGATTGTTTCTACTGTTGTCACTCTTGACTTTTGGGTTACAACCTTTCTCATCAACAATGGTATACAACGAAAAACCTGAAGAGGACGACGAATTATTCATTATAGAATGTTTGCAGTGGCTCCAGAAAGGAGAAGACCGACTTCGTGAACTGAATTTCGACCAAGAAAGTATATCCAGAACAACAGAAGTCGAGAGGGAGGCACTTGTGAATATCAAGCGAGCTCGAAAATTCCATGCAGTTTGCCAGTCACTAGGTGAACAACTTGTTTGCCAAGTCGAGCTAGTTCGTTCTTTTTGCGAAATTTTCAATCTTGTCGATGGATACCCGTTAGCGCCATGGGACGATCTTGATAGCCACCCGTTGGCAGCAGAAAACGTTGTAAAACCCAAAAGCACCCGCGAGAAAAATCTCAAGCTAGAGCAGAGGCCACTTGAAAGGGAGAACTGGACAAAGAAAATGGATGAAGTGAAAGCTGATTATCCCAAAGTCAACCCAATCGTAAAAGAAATGGTCAGGGAATCGAGCACAGGAGACATCATTTCAGAACTACCCAGAGCAGTTTTGATAAAGATACCCCTTGAGAATCCGTATTCCCGCTTGTTTTGTACTAAGCTACCCGAAGGAGAAAAAGTTGAGAAAGGAGAGCTCCCGACGCCGAATATAATGAGTCTGCTGTTACAGCACCACTACGCACAACATGCGATCTATGACAATGTAAAAAATCCATTGGGTGAAGATTCCTTTAACGTGTATCGTGTCGAAGCAAAAGGATCCTGTTGGTATTTTGCTGAGTATCAGGACCCTTTCACTCCAAATATACTTACACAACGTGTCAGCAAAAACGGGCATTCATGGAAGAATGCAAAGCTTCGGCGACCCTCTCACGCAAACGATGCTCTTAACTGCGTACCGCCAGACTATCGCAACATGAAATTAACGGAGGCGCAATTGATATTATCTGGAGCAAAACAATCTGTTGTGTTGTTTTCTAGTGTGGACAATTCTCTTCGCATGGAAGCAGCATTTTGGCTCGAATTGCATTATGGGGAATCAAATAGGCGTTGGTATGAACAGAATTTCAAAGAGTTATCTTTTAAAGCATCTGAGTAGAAAAAGACTTAGTTCAACTTGCATTTGTGGTGATAAAGGGAATTATTTTGCTACTTATTACATAAAAATTTCTGGTGTAAATTATCATATAAATCGGAATTTTGCCTTTTAATCGTTGCAAATCATAACTGTATTAGTATCGTGGCACGTCTTCAGATGAATGAAAAGTGGTTCAACGTTAAAATTAGAATTAGGATTTCCTCAATTTAATAATTTCAGAGATTGGAAAGCAAAAAACACTTGATTATTCACGTTTAAGGATTGCTGCTAACCGTGCACTTACAAGCGTCCGAGGCCTTGCTGCGGGCTGTTCGGACTCTTGTTGCAGGTCATCGTCACGGCCTTCTTGAAAGTTGGTATCGTGCACACTACGAACGCCTGGGGTTTCATTGCCCATATATACAGGCTTAAGATCATATGCATGAACAGATGCTGTTTGTTCGGAGTTTAATCCTTCATCATCGAATAACTCTTGATTGAGTGGATTGACAGTATTGAGAGCATTATTTAGAACTGGACCGGAAGATTCCGCCCCAGTGTCCGAGGTCCAGGTCATTTGGAGATCGTCCGTTGGATCAGATGTTGGTGAAACACCCAAGAGTACCTCGATGTCGTCTCCATGACCTTGGTCTGAACTTTTTGCAGGGACATGGAGGGTTGGCAAAATTTCAGCTTTTTTATAGCCATGACTATTTCGGGTATCTTTTGACTCGTCCTTTCTTTGCACCACGACGGGCGACTCTTGTGTATTTGGTAGACTGATCTCTGCACTATCAACACTTCTTCCTGGACTGTATGTTGGTGGGATCGCAATCAATGCTGGAAGTATCGTTGTGTTTATGGATCTAGGAGGAGCCGATTGCGCACCAAGATCAAGAGGATTATCTTTTTGCTTCCAAGAAAGACTCTCTGGCACCTTCAAGGATGGAAATGAAATATCAGCAGTCCTTACAGAACTAACAATTGACACCTCTTCTGGTATCTGTGGATCTTCCTCATCATATTCCTCTTCAACTTCTTGATCTTCAGCGTATTCGCTGCCATCACCCGACCAAGAGCCACTTCCGTCTCGTATCTGGTCTTCATTGATTCCATCATAATCTTGCCATTCATCTTTGTACTTCGAAACAAAGTCGAGGTACTCTGCATGTTCATTCATATTCCGTCTTTCTTCTTTCTCTTCTTTGATTTCATGGTCGTCTTTTACCTGAAGCCATGCGGCACGAAGTGATATCATGATGGCCGTAAAGATCGAAACAGAAAAGAACATTATGAAGGTCCATGCTGCTCCGGACGCCACATCTGTGCAAAGCGTGTCGTGAACTGCTTTCACGTATATTGGATGGATTTCATCGCATTTTAGGGTTGCAGTTGTATCGTCAAGAGCTTTGCGGACTGTTGTTAGAATATTCGCTAGGTCCCTTGCGCCCTCTACCAAAGTAGTTACATCTCTTCCACATTGCTGTGAAAGCTCTTTTCTACCAACGGAGTCAACATTTGACATATGGTACCAGATTGTGGCAATAGTGGATTCAACAGTATTTCGAAGCTCTAAAATAGCTTCCGTAGGATCTGCTGTTGAACAACCCTGTAATTGAGACAGAAAGCAAATGACAAACCGGCATAAGAACACTAAAATTACACTCATGACTGTTCCGTTGTAGACAACTTACACCCGTATATGATTTCGCAAAAATATATTCGTCTGTACTTTCGTTATAATTTCTCATTTCGAGCGCAGCGAGAATTGCCTTATCTGGACTTCCATGGCCAACACATGCATCTAAATAGAGCAATGCAAAACAAAAAGATTAAGTTTGGTTTGGACACAGTCTAATGTAAAAGCGAACTGATCAGATATCTTACCTCCTGTTACCATTGTACTCGCCGACGCTGCAATGGCAGTTGCGCAACAGGCAACAAATACTGCTATTAGTAGAGGAAGCAGTAGATAAGTTATGCCCACCTGGTGGAATCGTTGCATATCGCCCTTCATCGCCATGCCCACCCCAAAGAGTGCGAAAGTAATTGTGAACGAAGTCAATACAATAAATGCTGGTCCCATCCAGAGATATTCGGAGGTTGTGTCAAGTGCTTCCTGAATCCGATCCATCCCATCCTGAACCTTTACAAAGGTACTGTTAATGCGGCCAAGCCTCTTTTGTACGGAATCGTCAACTTCATGATATTTTTCTGATACCATTTCTGTCAGTCCAGCTAACTCTCCCTCAAGAGACTGACTTTCGGTGATATTCGGACAGAACGATACTACGTTAAACGTCTCGCTTTCAACAATTCGAGTAGCATCTTCTCGTGCAGCTGCTATAGTATGGATATTTGAATCAATCTTATTGACAAGATCTTGCGTTTCCTTTAAAAAACATAAGAAAGAAGTAGTAGCCGTGTAAGTGAACTCGAGGGAAATCTGGATGCTCGAAGTTGCTAACTGTTATATGCATTGAAATGTCCTTACCAAAAATAAATCATTTGACTCGTTCACTACTTCATTGAAAGGTGATATTACCAGAACAAGAAGAGCTGCATTACACCCAAGCGACAACAAGCCAGCAAATATGAAAACGGATCGAGTTCTTTGCTCACGACGTTTACTCTTCCTCGTTCGTATGACTCTCTTTCTGACAATTTCTTCCACAGAATCGTAAGATCTTTTGTGTCTTATTTTCTCTTCTTCAAAATCCTCATTTTCACTGATCTCACGTTCGTTCTGACCTGTACTATTTGTTGCAATTGAAGAGTCATTGTCATCGTAAACGTCTGTACTTCCCGATGCTCCCCTGTCTTGATCATTGGAGTGTTGGACAAATATAGTTTCATATGCCGTATAATGAAACGATCCTCCGGATGCGCATCCCACTTCATCCCCTCTCAACTTCAACATTACTATAATCGAGAGCCAAAGGAAAAAGAAAACAGCAATGAGAGTCCCTACAAAAATTAGACCATACTCGTAGTCTTTTTGATGGCCGTTATCCGGAGACAGCAAGTCAACAATTTCGTCGCTATGAAAGTTTCTAGGGTAATGAAAAAAAATATTGAATCCTGAAACAACAGCAGGCTGAGGATGGAAGTAAATATTTTAAACTGGCGTGAGGAAGGAAGAAATTTCAAAAACTTTTCGTTCATGCGCACCACATTGGGAAGGTTCAATAATAACTTACTGCCAGATAGGCCGGACCACTGTAATTGCTATCCATCATTTCTAAATTCTAAAATGTTTCAAGATTGACCCAAGAAAAGATTGTATACCGATTTAAGTTTTTTCCCTGAGCAACAACAAGAAGGACCAGACCCGTGTTCTCTGCTGTCAAATTTGGTGAGCAGAAAATAAATCGAATTTGTGGATCGGTACGTTGCATCGGAGCAGATTCGTTACATGAACGCTTATACTTAGTCTTTCACTCATATACAAAAATGAAAATGATGTCAATCCAAGCCGTTATCAACGGTATTTTTCCTATGATGGATTTAGCGAATTCTGAGCGTTACACATGGAAATATAATATCTCTGTTCTCTTTGTAGGAGCTCTGTGTAGTGTGCACGCTGGTTTGATCTTTTTCTTTTTAATTGCCTACAAGTTTGTACCTGGTAAAATTACCTAAAGGTAGCTGAGACAAACTTACATGTACCTGGTACCAGCCATACATGGTATACCAGGTACCGTACCAAGGTACCAGTTACCGGTACAAGTTACTAACAGTACCGGTACCTTGTACCTGGGTACCTGTACCAGGGTACCAGTTGCCAGGTACGTACCAGGTAAAGTCAGTACCGTACTGTTACCATAACTCCTACCGCATTAGTAGGCCGGCGGTCCGCACCGATCGATTCCGATTCGCTGATATTTTGATCTGGCTGGCGGGTCTGTAGATTGTATTTACCTAGTAATCTAGAGAACTACTGGTACCTGGTACTACTGCCAGCAGGTGCAGAAGATAGGTACCAGGTACTAGTACACCGGGTGCACAACAAGAACAGGAATTTATATACCTGTAAAATACAAGCAACAGCATGTGATGAATACTAGTTTTTGCTTTCCATCGAGGACATAATAAAAATCTGTAATCGACTAGTCAATTAAGAGATGTACCAGGTACGTATGATATGTAGGATCTACATTTGTGCAGTATACGTACTTTTGGAACAACCATCGGGAACCAGTAGGCAGGTACAGAAACCACAAGGTACTGTACCTGTACCTGGTACAGGTACCTGGTAGGAACCCG
>WKLE02001048.1:76557-88818 GCA_014885115.2 Asterionellopsis glacialis | reverse complement strand
TCTCTAGAGTTGAGTCCTCTCTCTACTAGTAGAGTCCTCTCTCTCTAGAGAGACTACCAGTATTTACCTTGTAGACCCATAACTACTTCTATGGATGGAAACATGGAAGCTCACAACATCAGAAAAATTGGGAAAGAAGCAACAGTTAAAAAAAATCTTCGGAATATAGTAATTATAACCAATGCGGACACGTTCTTGATATAACTGACAACTCAACAAAAAATTGGTTGCAGTTCCGTTCATCGTTGTCATTTGAAATTTACAGTTGCGACGATAATTCAACTTTTTCTTTCATTCTATTCAAGCTTGTGAACGTATTCCAAAACAGTCCACAATGACTCTTTCCAAGCGTCGAGCAACTAAAAAGAACATAGAAAAATTCATGCATAAAGGAAATATTGGTGCTTTCAAGAAAACGAACAAGTCAGCCGTTTGTTCCATGGATGAATTCGATGATCTAAATCTTGTGAACGATCACAAGTCAAAAACTAATCCAGGCGAGTTCGATACTACTATGCAAGATATGAAAGAGAACATTCACGACGACTCAAAAAATTCAAAGAAGGATCAACCAAAGAACAAGGATATCACCACCTTAGATGACGATGCACCACTGAGTGACTCCTCTACAAGTTCAGATTGCTCGAAATCTACAGATTCTCCTCCAAACAGCACCGCTAGCAGAATTCGAGACCTAGGTGAAATGTCATCTTTAGAGTCAGAGGACTTGTTACCACTTTCGGAACTTCGTCGCCGTCAACGCCGTTATGCTGCAGCCATGAGAAATCAACACAGTAATGGTCCTATGATTCTCTCCAGAAGAATGTCTTACAAACTAAGCTCTGCACACCACTCTCCGGCATTTTCACCAATCACAGCCATTCAGCTAGTTTTTTCCCCTGGAACAATTGGGCATGCCAAGAAAAATGGGCCTTCTTTAGATCCAAGGTAGATTGATTTTCTGAAGGGTATAGATCTCTGACAAGTCTAGCCTCTCACCTATATATTACCAAAAAACTTAATCTGGAAACTACGATACCAGTTGGTCCAGTATGGAACTGCGCCAACACCAGTTATTGTATGAGGTTTCATGAATGTTGTTGCAAACTACTTTATGGCGTGACCCTATCATTGTCTTGATGACAATCTGGTCCTAGTATTTATAGTGAATACCTTTTATTGCCGTGTTGAATCTATGGATTAGTAATTCTAATAAAGGTAAAATAAAAAATAGTACGATCTAAAACGTTTCGTGTGATGATCCAATTTTCCTAGGATACAACCTTTCGTTCTTTCATTAGCGATTGCTGTACTCAGAAAAGACACCCCGTCATTCCCGTTTGCCTTCCTTGGATTTACAAAGAAAAACTTTGCTTGCACTCATAATGGTAATCAAAACAAGAAATCGCAAACAGTCTATCATATTGAGTTTTACTTTCTTAGTTTCACAGAAATTTATTTTATATTTATTAAAAACAAAAGCTATCCCAATCTTTATGATTTTCTCGGGCACTCCCTTTTTTTAAGCTCCATGTGGTGTGATCCTATTGATTCCGCCACCTAATAGGGCAGCAGTCATGAGGTTCTGCCTCATTTGGTCGAAATCGTTTGTTTCACCAAAGGAGTTTTTGTTAGGCACATTAGTCATGGGAACATATGACCCTAAATTCATTTGAGGCATAGAACCAGTTCCAGAGTAGAACATTTGTTGATTCTTTTGCATTTCTTCAACTTGTTGCCTGGCTTGTTCGCGTTCAGATTCGAAAAGAATCTTTCGCATTTCAGGAGCTCTTTGTCGGAGTGCCTGACTTGTCTTTTCCCGTGCGGCATCGTCACCAATCTCGAACCATAGGCTGGTCTTTTCATCACGCTTGAGGAATCGTCCATTCTGTTCACGAATGACACGGACAATAGCACGAGAAATGGCAGGTTTGTCATTCTTACGTGCTTTGAGGTAACTTCTGCGATGAAGGTTGATCAAGTCACGGAAGGTGCGGTTTCCGGGGTGAACATTGGTTCCACCACCACGTCCTGAGAGTACATCATTGTCATTGAAGAAGGCAAGTCCCTTGTCAGATGGACCGACGGGGGCTGGTTCTGTTTCAGGACTCTTGCTGAGAAGTTCTTCAACAGATTCAAGCTGCTGTTGATGTTGTTCTTGCTCTTCATGTTGGTGGTCCAATGGTTCGGTCTCCATGCGTTGACGCTTCTCGGACGGAAATTCCATTTCGTATGACTCGCGAATTCTCTTAGGCTCGGCGTCTATCTGGGTATTGAAGACGTCCATTAATGAAGATCGTTGATCTTGGAGGTTCTGCGGTTGCTGTGCAGTCTGTGATTGTCTCAGCATGTTGAGGTTGTTTGATTGAAACATGGAGGAGTCATTGCCAGAAGATTGCTGGTTGCGTGCGCGAGAAAGAAGTGCTTCGTTCTCACGTAACATATGCTGTTGACGTGCAATCAACGTTTGCAATTCATTCAAATTCAAGGTATCCATTGTGGTCGTGAAGTTACTTTGCAGTGTTAGTTAGGTTTATGCCGGTACTCAATTATTAATCGGAAGCAAAGGAGATAGCTTGATCGATTGTGTGTCAACTGATTTGTGTGTGTGTTTTATGAAGGATTTGGCTGTAGCGCTCTTGGGTGAAAAATCGCGATCCCAAAAAAAACCCAAACAGCCAACAACTGCATGGGCGGGGGGCGGGGGGCAACTTGAAGAACTATTTCAGAACAGCCTATCCCTGACGTATCAGCCTACATAAATACAATACCGAACATCCGTCGGAGAAACTTCATATAGTCATTAATCGTGTTTTCACATCATCTTGAACGGACCTTGACCAAACCTCCCACAACCGATCGCGAACCGTTGGTCATACTCTCTGGGCATAAATGTCTGATTACAAAAATCTCTTGCGTGTCTTATCGTTATTCATCTTTTTAATTGAACAGCAAGAATTATTGGATCAATCTAGTCGTGGAAAAGAGAATGACTATATTAATTAAAAAAATGTTTTATCATGTACAGAGAAAAGTACTGTGTTCGTACTTTTGCTATCAGAGTAGTGCTTTATATCACATAAAATGTACCTTGAACAAGCGTACAGGTACCTGGTACACTAAATGGTTTGTTATGGCTACCTACCTGGCTGGTGTGACGTAGTAGCTACTAATTGTACGTTTTTATATAACAGAACCGATATTTATATTATGTACAGGTAGGTAATCTCGTAATCCCGACCTTGGAAGGCGGCACGACTAGAATTACCGGGTACATATAATATAATATATGAAAGAACTTTACCAGCTAAGCATCTTCTGTCGTGATGTCCAAAAGTGCTAAGACCTCATTAATTAAAAATAAAGAAATAACTTGATCCCTGCTTCTTGTAATCATGCCAGGTAGTAGTACTATTTCAGTACATGATACGAATTCCAGGTACAGTAGGAAGTTACAGGTACAGACATTACACCACGTCCTGGTACGATATGGATGCTCGTCGGAGTACCTTAGACTATTACGGTACCAGGTACTCTACCCTACAGAAGAAACGAAAAACGACCAGCAACTGCATCTATTTTATTTTGTTCTATACTTTCTGACTGATATTACAAATATACCTAGATTGATAGGTCCTTAGGTATTCGGATACTTTTCAATAAATATCTGCTCTTACAGTGGGTACTTGTGACTGGTAAGAAATGGGATATCAGACTTTGGAAGTGTACAAACCAAGGTGTGTACCAGGTAGTCCTAGTCTACGACCGGGTACGACGCCTTTCATTTATCTACTGAAAAAGCTCTGTACGTCAACCGTATGACCATTAAATGATTCTTGGCTGTGCAGTTTTCAGTCGTTTCTTTCGTGGCGGGGCTTCCAAAGAAACCACTTTCGGAGTTTTCATATATTTATGCTGTCTGCCAGAACAACACGGGGCTTTAGGTACACACTTGGGAATACCGGTGGTCCTTGAAGTTAGATGGTAACAGCAAAAACGGTACTCCCAGGAGATAAAAACGGTATTCCCAGATTACTACTCCTAATAAACCAGATTACTACTCCTAATATTTTTATGGAAAAAAAAAACAAGCTATTAAACCATGCCTCTAGATCAATGGAGAACTGTTCCGAAAGTAAATGAGAAGCCTAATTAAGTTTTTCTGACACACTTAGGACATATATCGGACATTGATTGGACGTTTATTAGACCTTTTATTTTTTTTACGAATCGTGGATGTGAGAGTCGTACCGGTATTTAGTGAAGTCATTTTTGTTGAGTGATGTCGAGATGTTTTTGGATTTATTCTTTTGTAGGGCCAGGGAACTAGACTAGTCATGCTACAATAAACTGGTAGTCACGTTTTGTATCTATAAGGTATTGATTGTCGATGTTTTTCTATTTTTTTAAATTATATTGTCTTTCTGTTGTTACCCCGTTTTCAAGTTTTTAAATGCAACTAAACAATTGAAGATCTAAGGCCTCGTTAAAAATTCTTTGGTAAACTGCAATGATACCACGCCACTCATTCCAAAGTGAATAAAAACAGGAACACATTATCAAGGAATGGCTCAGAAGTATTGTAGCAGGTAAGAGAGATGATAATGTAATTCCAAAGTGATTCGACGACCCAATCAAATGGTCGAATTAAGCTTACCGGTCTGATGACAAAGTCCCAAGAAACTTTCCCAATTGCACTCCCTCTTCCAAAACTGACCGTGATATTGTCTCAGCCAGCAAGCCACAAGCGGCACAACTTTTGAATTCAAAAAGTAGACATATCAGGAATCAGGAACAAATGACGAGAAAGACATATTTTCTACTTCAATTTTGTCATAAAATTTCAATTTCAGCCACTTTACACACACAAATTGACATTTGAGGCAACATTCTCCTTTTTTTGATATGGCAACCTGAGGAGAAACAATGTTCTTGCAAAATAAAATAGGTACAGTAGATTGTTTCTGTTGTAGTGCCGTGTTGTTCTCGTGACAGTGCAGCACCATTTCTAGATCGGCTCATTCCTGAACAAGGTTCTTGTTCTTAGTGACCTGCAGTTGCTATTAATTGGCATCAACATTATGGAGATTGCCTTGAGGCCGGCACTACCGCGGTTAGTAGCACGGCGACAACACTGTAGTATTATGCACCATATGGAGAGAACGTGCATGGTGCATGCATAGTGACCTATTGATTTGGTTTCATTAAGCGGAGGAAATTATCAGCACTAAGTTTTACAGTCTACAAATGTTGAAAAACTTACAATAAGTCCTATCATGGATCCCATGATGGATCCCATAATGGGTCCTATGATGATTCCTAGGATCTACACTTCGACATGTGCTGGGCAAGAGCGGCGGTCCGGCGGCGCACTGTTGATTCTCATATCGCTCAGGGAGGGATGTTGCGAAAAGTATCGTATTCTACCAGGATGTAGTAAATTCCTGTTTGGAAGCTGTATGTAGGACCTTTAGGACCCTTCCTTTTCCAGTAGAATCCTACTGTAGAACCTACAAAGCGGAGTGAGACCGAGAAGCTTCGCTTTTTCTATGCATACTCAAATATTTTCTAAAAGAAAAAAGTATTTTTAACCAATTTTAGGAGATAATGGAAATGTATTAGATAAATTACAATTAAAAGAAACACCAAAATTGATCGAAACATTAAATAAAGCTTAGTTCTAGTAGGTATACCACATTGCACTGTGTTTTAAAACACTCGTGTCCTTCACCCTGCGCTGCCACCTGCCAATCGAAACACGACCACCGAACGACAGTTTGAGTTGTACCTCTCTTTACATCTACTTCTGAAGCTCTCTAGAGAGAGTTCTTCTTTATTCCCACTTTTGTACAACACCCGAACACCGATTCAGTTTGAAAAATTAACAAAAATGCCGAATTGGGATTGCATTGAGGACGCTAGTGCCAAGCCAGAATTAATTTGGTTGGAACGAGAAAAAGATACCGATGAATGGAAACCTCTTCGAAAAGCTGATTGTCGTGCTCTGAATGAAAGGAAGGAAAATTCAATCTTGCCCACGGTAGGAGAATCCGTTTACATCGATGGTGGACGGTCAACTGCTGATCCTGTGAATGGTGTAATCCGATACAATTTTTTCAATGGTCCATTGCGACAACTTACCTCTGCCACATGGTTCACTCGGGAAGAAAAATCATCTAAAGAACATGTTCTACACCCCATTTCTGAATTGGACAGCCAGCTGATCGAAGACTTATACCAACGTGCTCTTAATGCATCAAGATCTCTCGGAGAGGGGATTGATAAAGTTTTGAAAGAAAAATATGTTTTGCAAGACGATTCAGAATTTGGTGCTGTGGTGTCAAGGAATAGTGCTGGTGTTTTAAAGATGGTGAAAAAGCCAGTGAAGGGTTGGTTTGGAACATCGTTTGATCTACAAAGGGGTTGGGGCGAATATGTTGTGGAAGGAGAAGAAGAGGAAATGGCATTGGGACCCGTCAAACATGTAATCTTTGCTATACATGGAGTTGGAGAAGCCATGTGGACAAAAGAGGAATTCAAAGGTTTCAGTCTTGCTCAAGAAATGAATCGGGTTCGAGCTACAATTCACAAAAAGTTGGTGGGAGACTGGAAGAAACGATGCCAAGCTGCTAAAAAGAAAGAAGAAAAGGAACCGGAACCTCCCAATAGAATCGAATTCCTACCGATCGAGTGGTATGATAGGATACACTCCTCCTCGAATGCACTCATGAGATCTCTCCAAGCCACGACGCTACAAACAATACCAGCCCTTCGAGCAATCGCCAACGATGTTGTCTTTGACGTTCTCATGTACCTTACACCAGCCTTTTGTGAGTCGGTACTTGATTGCGTCACAACGCAGATCAATGACTTGTACCACGGTTTTCAACAAGTCCACCCTGATTTTGTTAGCAACGGAGGCAAGTTTTCTCTCGTCGGACATTCACTAGGTTCTGTTATTGTTTGGGATATTTTATCAATTTTGAAACAAAATGACAAAAGTAATGAAAGAAAGCCACCATCAGGAGGCGACGGCACAAATCCACTGTTTCCTTTTGACTTTTGTGGGGTTAGTGTCAGTAATAGCACAACACCTGCGACAGGCTACCAAGCATACGCAACAGCAGATGAGCATGCAAACGAAGCAAAGAATGGATACTGGGGACCATCTCTTCCTAAACCATTCACGAAATCTATTCCTTTTGTTCCAGAATTTTCTATCTTTCTTGGATCTCCTATTGGACTTTTCCTAACATTGCGAGGTGCTCACGCTGTTTTTGACGAGATGCGTACAAGGGCTGTGGAAGAAGCTGAGCAAAAGTTGAACGAAGCCGCAGAAAAAGCATCAGACGGCGAGGAAATGCAAGAAATGGAAGAACCTTTCGGGTCACCTTTCAATCTTCCGTCGGGATCAATATACAATATATTCCACCCGAGTGACCCTGTAGCATATCGGATAGAGCCTCTCTTGCTGCCTCAGGATGCAAACGAATCAGATTTCCCACCACCTGTGTATCTGGTGAAACAAGGCAAGGGGGTGCGACTTCATGTGAAGGCAATGCAGATTGGTGATGGGATTAGGAAATCTCTATTCGACAAAAATTCTGGCCTAAATACTTTTTTCACGCAAGTTACTGAGCAGGCGGTCGCATCCCTCGCCACTGAAAAAGTGGACGGCGATGATAGCCCCAAGAAGAAACCAAAACCTACTCTTGTTCGTCCCAAAGAAGTTAAATTCGCACTTGGTGGAAAAAGTGATAGGGTTGACTTCCAACTACAGCCAGGGGTTATTGACAATGAATACTTATCCGCTGTCACAGCTCATTCAACCTATTTCGGGAATACTGATATTTTGGATTTCATTCTGGATCTTACAGAAATGAAAGAGGAACAAAGTCAAGAGACTTTGGATGGCGTGGCGGAAAAGGAGTCGGCTGTGGACATCGACGATAAGGAAAGTGTGATTCCCATTTTGTAATGCTAGACTAGACTACTTTAAAATAAACGAAAACAGAATCACCTCAAGACAACAATAACGATGAGATGATTGAAAAAATATGATGGATTCCTGCTAATCCCAAGATAATCGTTGGTTCTCAGTTTGCAGAGGGATACTTTTATAGGAATAAGACTAGGACCTAGGTCGTCCTGGGAGGACGACTCTTTTTAAGTCCTCTCTCTAGAGTCTTTCAATCCTTTAGTCCCAGTTTGGCTTCAGCCCTCAAGGTCGTAAAAGCAGGTCCTTGGTACATATTTCTAACCCTCGTCTAGTTCATGTTTTGAACACATCTGACTCATTACTTTCTCTCTTCTTGAGAGAGAGCCCAACATTTTTAAAATTCTTCGCTCTACCCAAAGGAAAGGCCCAACAAAAACATTTCAGACCCCTACCAACCGGTCGGTCGTTGCATACATCTCTTGACCTTGAAGCTCCCTTGGATCATTGACTAAGTCTCAACGGGTGGAGGCACCATTACAATAATTTTTACCCCGTAACAATGTCATCGTCTGCAGGTTGGGTGCGCGTTGCTTCAGGATTGCGTCTTGTAGCATCTGCAGCTGCATCTCAATCGGCGAAAGAGGCGAACGCTTTTGCTGCACGTGCCGCTCAGCATGGTGTAGATCTCGCAGCCAATGCAAGGACTGCAGCAGCAGCAACTGACATGGTGCAGAAGATACCTAATGGGCGTGACTGGTATGGTGAATCTGTTGAAAAACCTCCGATGGAGGTACCCATTGTTTCACAGAATGACTTGGCAACAGGTAGTGCAAAGATGGAGGCAACAACAAGCATCCTCCACAATATTCAGGAAACGAATAAAACCATGTTAGAGAACGAAGAAGAAAACCAAAAGAAGTCAAAAACTGAAATCAGAAATATCGAGATTAATGCTGGTAATAAAGAAACAAGCATACTTGAGGATGCTACTAGTAGCCATAAGGAAGAAGAGAACGAGAGATATGAACGACTTAAAGAGGGACGACCTGTTCCTGCCACAAGGTTGAGCCGAGCATTCGGTTTTGCATCTCTTGGTGTTGGATTAGCTGCCGGAACTGTTGCTGGGATGGCTTCGAGACTTGTGGGTAGTGCGTCGTCAGAAGGCTCGTCTTCTCAATCTGTGGTAGCCACTGATGCCAATGCAGACAGATTGGCTGAATCACTTTGCCGCATGAGAGGTGCTGCATTGAAGCTAGGCCAAATGCTTAGTATCCAGGACGAATCATTGCTGCCTCCTGCTCTTTCGAGAGCTTTGAAGCAAGTACGTCAAGGTGCCGACGCAATGCCAAAGCACCAGCTTTTGACGCAGATCGAGACTCAACTAGGATCTCAATGGAGGGAACTGTTGCACAGTTTTGATGAGGTTCCATTCGCAGCTGCTTCTATTGGTCAGGTTCATCGCGCTACTGTAGCAAATGGGGATACAACAAAAAGAGTAGTTATGAAAGTTCAGTATCCAGGTGTTGCCGATTCGATTGAATCAGATTTAAATAATCTTTCAATGCTGGTCACCATGACAGGCCTTGCCCCACCTGGACTGTTTATCGAAGAAGTCATCCGTGTAGGAAGAAATGAATTGAAAGTTGAATGTGATTATATGAATGAAATGGAAAACCAGCGGAAATTCAAACATTTAGTGGAATCGGACCCTATTTTAAGTCAAGAACGATTTTCTGTTCCAGATGTTATTGAGGAGTTGACAACATCTCATATTTTGACGAGCGAATTCGCCCCTGGAGGGACAATCGACAAAGTGTCTAATTTGGATCAAGAGGAGCGCAATAGAATCGGGCGCAGTATTATGCGCTTAACAATATTGGAATTGTTTGTTTGGCGATTCATGGTATGTCCTTGACAAAAGAAAAACAAGCCATGTTCCTACTCACGGATTACAATCACACCCGAAAGTTTACTCACACCATTCAATATCTTGCTTCGCTTTTTATTTACAATCCAGCAAACTGATCCTAATTGGGGAAACTTTTTGTACGATATTGGAACTGGAACAACTCACCTGATCGATTTTGGTGCTGCACGTGAGTACTCAAAGTCATTTGTAGACGGATATCTTAGAATCGTATGGGCTGCTGCAAATAAAGACGGCAATACTATTATGGACCAATCTCATAAGATGGGTTTTTTGACAGGGGAAGAAAACGATATAATGCTTGAAGCTCACAAAATGAGTGGTTTCACTGTTGGAGAACCTTTCCAGACCGACGGTGCATTCGACTTCCGTGGGTCCAGTATCAGCACGCGCCTTTCTCAACACAGCTCCGCTTTTTTGCAACATCGGTTGACGCCCCCACCAGAAGAGGTCTATACCCTACATAGAAAGCTTGCTGGTGCCTACATGCTTTGCATCAAACTAGGAGCAGTCATCAACTGCCGCAGCTTGCTTGAGGAAGTTGTGACAAATCACACGTTCGAGGATGGCATGGCGCCGCCGGTGACACGATTAGAAAAAGCTAATTCATAACATTAAATCTTATGCTAAAAAAGCCCAAACCCAATACATTGATGCTCCTACAGAGTTCTCCCCACTCTTTCTTGGCCAAATCTCGCACCTCTTGCTTACGATTTCTCTGGCGAAGCAAACATAATTCGATCACACTTCGTAAACTTTGTCAAAAGGAAATTTATGTGGAAGCGACGTCGCCGACCCAATACTTGATTTCGTGTTGATGGAGAAGTCGAACGAAATATTTTGAGGATCAGAAAGGTCGAGTGGAGTATACGGCTCTAAATTCCCTATTGTACTGGCTGAAAAGGAGCCATTGACTATCCAATTTATCGTTGAAGTATCTCGAGGCCCACCAGGAGTGCAACAGACTTCTGGCACAAGCTTCAATCGATCGTCAAACTCAACTTCCAAATTTTCTAGCTTTGTGTTCATTTGGTTTTGATTCGCTTTTTCGCCAAGTGTTGCACCGTCTTCAGCAGTGAAATCATTTCGATTATACATGTCAGAAGTTTCAGGACCGTTCACTTCATTCTTGATTAGGAGCTGAGGCGTGGTGTCAGGTGCATCAAATTTCACACCCCCAACTACAAAAGAAGAGACAAAAGTTTCAGGACCGTCCGCTTCATTCTTGATTAGGAGCTGAGGAGTGGTACCAGGTACATCAAATTTCATACCCCTATCTACAAAAGAAGAGACAAAAGTTTCAGGACCGTTCGCTTCACTCTTGATTAGGAGATGAGGAGTGGTATCAGGTACATCAAATTTTACACCCCCACCTACAAAGGAAGACACTGGAAATACCTTTTCATGAGTCAGGATGTCCACGATTGGGCAGGAATCCGATGTTTCCGTTTTGAAACGCTGAGCAGAATCGCTACCGGAATGGGGAAGCTTCATCCCAGACGTTGTGGGGCGTATATTCACTTTTTTTATTTGATTTGAAGCCTTCTTCTTACTTTGTTGACGCCTTTTGATAATCTTTGGCTTAGTGTTCTGTTTTTTGACACATCTAGTGGTACCCGTCCGGCATGCTTTGGCCTTTAACGTGGCAGAAACTTTTGCCTTCAACACAGGTTCTATGACAGTGAATACATCAGAATGAGATTCCTTCTTTCTGCGTATTCTCGCATACCATCGATTTTTTACATCATTGTCTGTCCTCCCAGGGAGATAGCAGGCAATTTTTGTCCACCTAGTAAGACATATTTAATTTGTAAAAATCAATATACTAAAATTAAGAGAAAAAACATGTGAACAATATCAAGGGAAGGTCAAATGATATCACCAAAACTTACTGATTACCAATATTCCTTTGAAGTTTCAATATCGTGGCATCTTCCTCCTTGGACCACACACCTTTTTTCAGGTCAGGTCGTAGGTGGTTTTGCCAACGTTCGCGACACTGTTTCCCAGTCCTCCCTTCAATATGATTGGCAATAGTCGACCATTGCCTCCTCTTTTTGGATGAATCTGATTTCTGAACAAGTTCTTTTAATACTGCATCTTCCTATTCAAGAACAAACAACCACGTGTTAGGAATGAGATAGATACAAAAAATACTACTACTGACACAAACGCATAATGAGTCTCATACGATTGCAGCATCCGTACACGAAATGCTTGCTCATTTAATATTCTTACTCTTTGAGTCCAATGATTTTTCTGTCGTTTCTGATCTGAATGTGACCTCACAACTCCACTTTTCTTTGCATAATTTTTTTTTTGACCAGAGCTTTCACCAGCTGCCGTAGTAGAGTTCATTTCTTCAAAAAGGGACACAATGAAAGAAACGGAGAGT
>WKLE02001048.1:65588-76348 GCA_014885115.2 Asterionellopsis glacialis | reverse complement strand
CAGGTACCAGGTACGAAATTCGTACCAGGTAAATTAGGATTCTTGTACAAACACAATAGATCCGTTGAATCCCATCAAGGAGCTAAACGTTTCGCACATGACGTCAGATACAAAATCATGGTAATTTCAAAAAAGGACAAAAAAGTGAAAACTCATCGAGACAGAAAGCAAAGCGCTCTGCTTTGGCCCGCGAGCGAGGAGGCAAGCCTTTTTTACCTCTAGCTGCCCCGAGAACCCTACCAAAGTTGACAAATACATCAAGAGGACAGGCACTACAAATACACCATGAGAAGTAGAACACCCAACTCCTCTTCCCGTCGACGTGATCAGGACGACGGCTCTTCTCAAGGATCATTATCTTACAGAACACCGGTAACTCGGCAGGAAAGTATAAACTCGCGCAATAGTATTCCTGAACTGTACTCATCCCCAACTGTGGATACGCTCGATGAGGATGGCCAGAATGACTTCTATTCTGCAACAAAGGAGAGGCTAAGCAACTCTTTTTTTTCATCGAGATCCGACGAACCCTCGCCAGGTAAAATGAGAAACGTTAATTCGTCAAAGGATAAATATTCTCAGGCAAGGTCTCCAAATAGGTCAGCCCCTCCTAGACCGAGGAATCTTTCGTCGCGTTCTAGATCGAACGGTTCAGCTAAGAAGCAACCGAAGAAGAAACGAAGACCGAGAGACTTTCAGCACGAACAAGATGCTATGACAGTGTCAGTAAGAGAAATTGATATAGAAACTCGTTGCGCTTTTGAACCTAATCGTCTCATAACTGTGGAGGAGTGGAAAGCCTGGGCAGATGAGGCAGACGCCATGCGTACATCATCCATACAAAAAAAGATGTCACCATCCTTGCAGCATTTGAAAATGCTCCATAAATTTCAACAGATATCGACTGTGCGACAATTGTATTTCAGCGCAAGTTTGGGCGCTGAAGCGGACGCTTTTGTTCCTTGGGATGATGATATCAGGACAGACGGGAAACAAATGCTACGGAGAAGGTCTAAGCCCAAACGTGACGGGCGTTATCGTTCAATTGATCCAATAAAAGCTTCAATGTCAGTTTTGCCGAAGCATCCACCTCTCTTGTCCAATCGGAAACGAAGAATGCCCAGAAGATCTGATGTTGGCTTCCCCAATGCGTCGCAAGAAGAAATCATGTCGAAACAACAAGAAATCCAACACGAGACTGAGTGGGAAGAGGCAAGTCCTCGACTTATCGTACTCGCGACAAGTGACGCATTGGGAACTACTGTACAAGATGAATCGATAGATCCTGTTCTTACAGAAAATCTAGAATGGAATGGTGGTGGGATGGAGGCAATGCCGCTTGCCGGGAAAGAACTCATGATGGCAAAGGAACGCAACGTAAGGTTATTTGCTTCTCAACAACGAAACAACTCATTTTTGGCAAATCAGAAGTGGGCAAAACCACGACGGTCGTCTGTATTGGCACCGCCATTGGATTCTTCCTTCAGTAACTCACTTGGATGGAGGCCCCGTCCTTTTTATGATCGCCCTGCTGGATTGAAAAATATGCTTGCGTGTCCTCTTAATGTTTCGTTTGATATCGGGAATATTGAACCCCTAGTTTGCAGTCTCGCTTTGTATAGCTTGCCAGATGGTAAAGTAACGGAGGAATTCTGGTTTCCTGCTGGAAATTGGAAGGATATGATTCGCCTTGAGGCAGCCAATGCTTTGTCTGGGACGGAGGAAAGCGCAGATATAGAAGCTTCATGGCACAAACGGAAGCACAAAGCTCTATTTCCGTTCGACCCACACGCAATCAGTGGAGATATACGATCAGTTCACGTGGTACTACAAATTTATAAAGCATCCCAAGTTGCAGGAGCATCTCCTTATTATAGCGGAGCAACAGGTGCTTCGTCTACACCTAAAAAGAAAAAAAGTGTCGCAAAACGTATGAAACGAAAGTTAGAAAAAATGGCAATTGGAAACAAAGACAAAGAATGCGCGGTAGACAGCGAAACAGCAAAGCAACGATCTAAGATGATATTCGACAAATTCGGAACAGAGTTCTTGAGCCCTCTCTGCTTTGGGATATTACCTTTCATGCCGGGGAGTAAAGAGGAAGACGGAGCCAATTCGTCTACAAAAGGGACAAGAATCAGCTGGCCAGAGGGACCAACACAGTTAATGCAGCTATACGCGTTTCCGGATTGCCACGAGTCGCACGATGAATTCTTAGAACGGCTACAAGCTGTTGCCGCGGAAGAAAAAGCAGATGCTATGTCAGCAGAGGACACAATGGTGGCAGAAAATGGGCAAAGTGGAAACGGATATGTATCAGATGCCTCCTTCCCTACAGCAGATAGCAACTCAGACGACAAAAGTGGCGCATCTTCCGAATGGTTATCTCCTGAAAAATCGAGTCCTACAAAGGCTCGTGCGAATTCCTTCCAGAGTAAGCATGATACTATACCATTTGCTGGAACCGCAACAATATTTACGTCCGTGCTTGGAGTTGACTTCACGCAAGCAGTACTGCAAACTCCCGCTGCTTTTGCCGCCTTTGAAAACTCGGAGCATGCAAACTCATTACCTCGTTTAGTTGTGGATATTTCCGGTGATTGTGCGATAATGATGAGCCCCGATAGTGTCAACCCACCTCAATCTGTTACAGGCTTCGTCAATGAACAGTCTAGAAAGCGATCCAGTTTGGTGCGTCTTCCACAAGCTAGATTTCCATCCGGGTATGTTGACGCATCTGAGGTACGAGAAACATTGTTTCTGCCTCCACGAATTGAGAAGAGGCACAACCTTGATAACCCGAGCTTGTTTCGGTCGCTGCTGAACTTGCTGTATTTGTATCCTCGTCTCCTTCGGTTTGACCCAGACAAGGTGAAAAATAAAATTGATATCCGTGGCAGCATAAAAGATTCAAACAAGAACCAGCATTATTCTGTTAGGGTACGGCTGGTCAAAAATATCTCCGCAAAAAATGAGGAAACGGGTAAAGTAGAAACACTCTACCAGGAGGTGGAGTCGTTTCACAATCCAGCTCCCTGGTCCAACCAACCCATGATCAATGAAATCTATACCAAAGTTCCTCTATTTCACGAAAAACAGAGTCTGAATGGCAAGTCCAAGACTGGGGTAAAAATGCGTGACGAAATCAAAGTGCGGCTACCAATGGTTCTTGATGGAAGTTTTTTCCTTGAGTTTGCACTTTTTATCGTTGAACTCGACGCCAATTTCGATGAGTCTGAAGGTTTTTGTGGAATATCAAAAGAAAAAGTAGCAGAAACCACAATACCGCTTAGTACGTCTTCCGCGCGGGAAACAGTGTCAGGTGTCCGAGTTACAACTGTTATTCCGAATGGTTTGCATAGGGTCAAACTTGGTGATTTCGAGTTGCAGCTAGAAACTCGACTGTTCAGCTCAATACACGTAAATAATGCCACTGCGGCGACTGTTCTCCGAGACTTTCCGTTCATTGAAGCATCTGGTGATTCCAAAACAAGGGCGCCTCCAGGAGAACTGTCCCTCGTCCGTTCTGTTAGCAGTGCCAATATTCCCGAAGTTAAAAGTGTGTCCTTTCAGCAAATATTAGGCTCTGCCTCAGCGGATGTTTTGTTTGCGTACTTTCCGTTTTTAATGTATATGCATTTGTGCAACATGGTAAATCACGGCGCTCCCGAACTTGACATGTCTGATGTGTCTAGAGTATTTGAACCCCAGAGCTATGACGCCTTAAATGCAAGCTCTTCGACTGCAAGCAACTGTAAATTTACAACAGAGAACATAGGCAGCTTGTTTGAAGTTATTCGTAAGGCCAAATTAAAGCTTACGGAAGACACTCCTTCTAACAGTGATGCTTCACGAAGAATAGAACTGTTCCTGAAAACTTTCATCGATACGTACGATGAGTTTCTTTTAGCACCGGGTCCCGAAACCGCCAAAAGAAGCTCTGCACTATCAGAAAATCAAAACTTCACACAAAGTCAATCATATAACTCATTCGAAACCCCGGAACCAACGCGCACTGGTAGCCGAGGCTCACACGATGAATATGCTGACGACGATATAGAGGATGCACTTGACAGCGGTGTTAATTTAAGAAGAAAAAGTACCATGCCAGATGAAATTGATCAAAGAATTTCAAAAAGAAGGTCAGCCTTGACTGCAAATGGCGTTCCCTTCTCCCGTACTCCATATGGTGCTAGCAAAATAGATAAAATGAAGTTTGAAGCCGAGTTATATCAAGAAGGGACACACCCAAAACAAATGGAGGACGACGACGAAACAATTGCCACAATGTCTACTTATCATACTGTCACCAACGTAGAAGATGACAAGAGCAAATGGGATTTCATGGATGACTCTACCATTGTTAACGAGCCAGTACCAGGTAAAACTAGTCGAGCATCCGAGGCTCAATCCTCAAACAGTACGAGCTACTTAAGCGACACCAGTGCACTTGCCCAACGTTTTAAAACGGCTGCACAAGTTATGATCGCGCCCTGTGTAGCCCCAGGCTTCTCAAACGTATTAGGAACCACCCAAACTCCTGTAAGCCCAAAGCTTGTTGATAGTACATTTGAACAGAGTAGGGGCCTGGCTGACAGGTATGCTCGTGAAGTGTCTCCGAAGAAATCGTTGGTTGACTATGAGGTAAGATCAAGATATTATGAAAATCTTTGTTTTGCATTCAGAAAAGTCAACCAAGAATTTTCTTTTTATATATATTTTTTATTAATTATTTCTTTCGCAGCCCGCGGGAAGCATTTATAGTCCAGGTTCTGACTTTGAAGATGATTGCCAACGTTACGTTCCTGACAGGACAATGTCAGAAGAATTTCCAAATCGAGACTACCTAGAGAAACTTCGTGGTGCAGACACTTCTCCTGTCTTGAAGTCTTCAGTAAATATTATTGGACTCAGAGATGATGAGAACATGAAAGTGCCTCACTACAGAACATATCTGTACGAGTCAATTATCGTTTCATGGCTACAATCATGGATCGATTATGTGGATTCCACTAAAGAAAAAAGTACGAAAGACACAAGGAGACTACCAGACCACAAAAATTCACTATTGCTCATAGCAGCGTTCGACCCATCACAGCAAAGATCACACCAGCTTTTTGCGTTTTATGATCATATGGACATCCTGTTGCCCTTATGTCTCAAATCATTGGTTCTAAAGTGCGACACACAGTGCACTGAAAAGACTTCATTAAAGAGAGCAATTCTCGATAGCCGGCATCTTCGGGTCCTTGAACCCTTCGTAGAAATGTTAGCACGTGGATTAATGGGTCGGGCGCTTGAGGGAGGAAATGCTTACGCTGAGAGCGAAAGAGCTCTTCTGAGGGCTTTAGCTTCAACGAAAGACGTCGTTGAATTCATTGTTGGGCTTTTCTCTGTAGTTCACCCTGAGCACGTCGCGCTTCTAGTTACCAAGTATTTCAGGACGTTGTGTGACTGCGAATTAGAAAATATTAGCTTGGAAGGTTCCTCAGAATTTTCATGGACTGAAGACAGTCTCCGACGAGTAAGATGCTCTCGACAACTTCGTCTTCATTCTGTTGAAATGTTCTCCGTCTTGCCAAACTTTCTTGCTCTGAATTATCCCCTCAAGCTTGCTGAACAAAGGAGGCGAAAACAAAGTCTGAAACCTTCGTGGGCTGCTCAATTTGTGGAGGCACCACGCTTCATACCAGAAAAGAGTCCTCAAAAATGCCCCTACCCCGATAGAATGGAACGACTTCCAGCAAGTGGTTGGTTAGTAGATCTTCTCGCTAGCGAGTGTTTATCAATATGCTCACTTTCTTGCGAAGCTGTTGTTGCTGAAGCGTTGGCACATGCTGAATCGTCAAAGCAGGAAACAGAGAAAACGACGTTGTTGAAAAATCGTCCCGGAAAAACTCTGAAGCGACAAGACTTGCTCCGTTTCCAGTCGACGGCAATCCATTCCATCAACATCGTCTATGAACTACTGATTCGACGGCATGCAATGGATGCACGATTTCAAACTGAAAAAAGTCGCGATCGCATAGCAGCTCTTTTGGCTCCATGTGTTATGAGGAAATCGCTTGGTATTGTAAGATGGCTCGCACGAATGGAAGCATCTCACAAAGTTAGGTGTCTTTGGCTCCTTTGCTTCATGTATGTTTTACAAGAAAGCCCAGAAGCGTTGGTCAGAGAGAATCTACGGTCATACTGCCACCCTGATGTAAGTTGATGCGTTTTTCTACTGCGGTTGCTTTGAACATTTCGGATATCTCACTGATTTCAACTTCTCCTATACTTTTGAAGGGTTTTCTTATTCATCGATTTATTCGACTGTTGAGATTGGGCAGTTCCACATTCCAATACTTCATTGATCACGAGTCAAACAGTCCAGATTCAAGCATGCTGCCACACGGGATGTCCTCATGGCTAATGCAAGAAAGTTTCAACACAATATGTGCTGCAACCAATATGCTCGTTGACGAATGCGCAAACCTCATGTCTGCGCACCCACGGGAGTTGAAGAAGATGGTACAAAGTGTTCTAGACCTTCTCCTCCACGTCTTGGCTGCGCCGCAGTCTTCCGTAACTCACCTAAGAGCTCTTGGTGGATCTTTACAGTCATTAATGAAGTTTGGTGTTGAACTTTTTATCGAAATCGCGGGAGACAGTCTGCAGCATTGGGTCAGAGTGCTGTTGACGTTAATGAACAGCGTGTCTTTGTCTGTCCGGTCTATAGCGACTGATTTTGTTGTATCTCTTCTTGGTGGAATTTTCGATGTGCATGGAAACATAGACGACATTTCACTCGTGTTTCTAACTCTTATTCCTGAGGTTGCAGCTCGCGAAATGGCACTATACGGAGTGTCTGGCCTAGTTAAATCGATGGAAGATCTGGAAACATCGGTTTGGCCTCTAAGAAGGGCATTGGCAGATATCGAAGAGGCAAATCCCTTGGATGACGACCGTGTCGACCCTCAGCTTTCTCCCATCCTCTCAGTTTTTTGCCGAGCCTGTCAAGCCGGAATAGATGGAGTTCTGATTGAGTTAAGATTGCTTGGAGACAAATGCTCAATCGTTGGTGTCAACGTAGCTATGAAATCGCGCGAAGCATACTTCTTTGACGCCGACGAAGAGTCACTTTTCGAAGTCGCAAACTTTTTTCTACCAGAAACCGGGCCTTTGCAGAGGCTCCGCTGGCTACTTACTCTAAAAAATCTACACGAGTCAAAGGGGCAATGGGTCGAAGCTGCTGAAACATTGATGCTTTGCGCAAGAACTATATCGGATGCCATTCCTCACTTAAGAAATGCATGGAGACCATCGCGTTTTGAATTATGGCGTGACAATCGTCGATCCATTTGGTTAACAACAATTGGCAAGAACTCGGAATATGCTGACCACGGAAATGCTCAAGTAGTTGACTTCGCGGATAAATTTTTGGAACCACCCGGTATTTTTTTCCCTCCGGGACCAAATAAATCCGCGGGAGAGATGTTACCCCAGCCTTCCGTTTCTTCCATGTGCAACATGTTAATTGTGGTCACCAAGGAAGCTGTTACGAAATATCTTATGGAAAATGGAATGGAGGAGTGGGCATACGCGCGACTTGAATCGCTGCTAAAAGTTGTCATGCAAGTTGTCGATAATCATAGTGCTAAAAGTTTAGCCCAAGCAACTGGAGCAAGTAGGAGGCGGGTCTTGGAAGAGAATGCAGCCCTTCGAAAGGTCTCTGCTAGTTTAAATGGCGAAATGACGCGTCTTACCGACCAGATGATCAGCGTTGGAGAAGCTGAGGACGTAAACCTTCTTACCAGGCGACCCCACTTCGTGAGAATACTTCTATCCGGCGAAAAGCCGAAGCGGTTCAAGGAAAGTACGACTCTTCCAACATTCCTGGAATGGGACAAGACTTGCGTTTGCCGCGTGCCATCAAAAATTATTACAAAAGCATCGAAAATCAAATTCCGTCGCCTTCACGAACTCGAAGAGCACGTATGCTTACAATTTATTAGCTCTCTTCGGAGAGAGATTAAAAATCTTTCAAAGACAGAATCTCTTGTTGTTCGGACAAGTATTAGCGGGAAGTCGTGTGAAACCAATAAACTGGATAAAGTTCCGTCAACATTTATCGACTTGTCTCTCCTTCGCATGGATCCATCCCAGGAAGCATCGACCGCTCACTGGTGCGAATCGAAACGGTTTTATTATCATAAGTCAAGCTCACTTGAACTACAAGGCATTCCTGGTTTGGAAACATCTGATCAGAAAATGTTGACTAACTTGGTTGAATTGGCGGTTGCACAACCATTCCCCTGTGCTCTATCTCGACAACGCACTTTGCTCAACACTGTCCATCCTGCGGTAAACAATGGCTACTAGCAGAATTTGTAATTGACAGTCTAATAATTTAAGCACAAGTCTTTCTACTAATGAGATACAAATTTGTCAAAGGAATCGAAGATTTTTTAAATTTGATATTAAGTCCAACACAGCAGTAGATCACACAGAATCTGTTATTGGCCAAGCATCACTCGCCTGATGTCCCCAGGAGATATTTCGTAAGAAAAGCCTGTTTCACTGGTTGCATCAAATAAAATGCTATCAACAATTCTCTGGAATTCATCGTCATCTGCAGGTGGCTCAAGCGCTGCTCGAATACGAGTCAATCTTCCCCTTGGATTGGAAGGTACCTCTGAAAGAATTATATTTTGATGTTTTAAATCAGATGGACTGAATGCACCAGCCAGTGACTTTGATCGCGAAGAATAAAGCACAACGCTCCCTCCATCGCCACTGCCAATTTCTGCATCTATCCCCTGCCTTTTGTCGACAGGAACCCACCTGAATTTGTGCTGAAGCACCAGACAGAGCAAAGGTTTGTTCATAATACCCGTCATGGGCTTGATGTTGGCTTTCAAACACAAATGCATCCACATGGCTAGACATACTTTCGACAGACCCCCGCCACGGAGTGATGGGTCGAGAAACATGCCCAAGAATTTACTTGTACCAGTTCCAGGCTCCGGCGAATTAATCATGAGGAGAAATCCGATTTTTGTCCTTTCCCTAGTTTGCTGGTCATCTCTGAAAAAAAGCAGCTTTATGCCATTTTTCGAGGGATTACGATGAGGCTGCAAAGCTACAATTATGTTTGTCTGTGGGTATGAATATCGTCCGAACTCCCAGTAGTTTGATACATGTTTGCTACCTTGGACCTTAGTGAGACCTGGAAAATCCCAATGTTCAAATTGATAGTACGCGTGTCCTATAGATGGTTCTCTGTTTGACATTGTTACAGTATCATTACTGTTATCATGACCACTTAGTTTCCTTTTTCTACGATTTTCTATTAAGTTTGCCATTGAAAAGTTTCCAGTTTTTCCAAATGAATTCGCTACCATATCCTACGGGAAAAAACGAAGAAGAACGACATCGACATCGAATAAGGGGAATCGTGCCAATCATACGCAAACACAACATTAAAAAAAGAAAAGAACAACTCACATAAGTTTGCATTATCGGAGAGGTATATTTTGAACTTTCCATTTCTACGAGAATCTCGAATGCGGTATCTTGATTCTTTGACCATAAAAATGCAGTTATTGTTTTGTGATAGCTGGTGAGATCCGGGTTTGGATAATCGTCTTCATATTCCATTTTAGACAGAATTTTCCGTGCTTCTCGACCCTTCCGTGCTTTTGCAAGAACTGAGAGCACGGCATTGCACGAAAGATTTGATATCAAATTAGAAGGCATGCTGTTCAGAATATCCAGCGCGTCCTTCCAAGACTCTCTGTCGTGATTGCACGCAGCAATAGCAGAATTATAACTGGCAACGGAGGGTGCTTCAGGTCCACATCGTAACAACTCTAAGGCATCATTCTTGTGGCCATTTTTTCCACAAATGGATATTGCCAACGTCCTACAGTTCTCTGTTTGGCATAGATTTTTGTACAAATGAAGTGCTAGATCTGGTCTCTTTTCTTTCCCAAAGACACGCATAGCCGCCACAAAGGCTTCATCGTTTACTTTGTTATTAGTCAGCTGCAGCTTTAAGTGTGATACCATAGACATTGCCTGCTCTGCAGAATTACATTTTGATATTTGACGTGATAATAGCCGAAGTTCCGATTGGGACAACACCGTTGATGTCGGGGTCGAAACAGTAGCTGAAAAGGAGCAACATCCTAAGATATGTGCTACAAGGAGCAGAACGAAGAATGATCTTTCGAGAATACGTATCATATAAACAAGGCGTTTTAAATATAATAGTGGCCTTCCAGTTGGCCTTTGTTATTCCTTTTCCTTGGTGAAACAAGCCTTTTTTGTCAAGCTGTCCGACTGTGTGTTCACCTGTGCTCACATTGCAGTTCCAACTTGGATGGCCGGGTGATGGGTGTTGGGGGCGGAACAAGAAAAGAAAAAATGTCTACAGTATGTTTTCATAATACATACAAATAATAATAATATGTGTCCAGAGTTTGGTGGATACGTCTGTCGAGGTCAGTACTCGGTAGCCCTAATTAGTAGGTAGGACTCTCTAGCTAGAGACCTACAATAATGAAGGGACAGTCAGTGGAGCGCTCCTAAAATTCAGGCCGGATCAAATAGCGCAGACCAGCGATAATTGGTACTCCAAACCGCGTCAAACCCAAAATTCATTTGCGCTATTTGGTTCATACTCACTCCCTTGCGTGCCTCCCCCCAAATTTTCACTTTTTTTTGTTCTCCACACAAATTTCTAGATTTTTTATTTTTAACAAATTCTCGTTTTA
>WKLE02001048.1:49420-65481 GCA_014885115.2 Asterionellopsis glacialis | reverse complement strand
GGTTTAACCATTTCTGGTTGGTAGAAGTGATGATCAGAAGCACCAGGATAGGACTCCAGTTCAGCATCAGATTTTATTTTTTATTGAGAATAGGTATTGCCAATATTTCAAAAGACTCTCATAACAACTCTTCAGTACCAGGTACACTAAGAAGAGACAAAGCAAACAAGAAACACACACAATAAATAATTAATTGGCTTCATACTTGTTAACTTGAAATTCTACAATTATGTTCTTAACTAAATATTGTTTCGTCGTGAGACAAGTATATTTTCATGAAGAGGATATTACCCCATGAGTGGCCCATATGGCCGTAGTGAATATACTTCATACTTATTGACTTGAAATTCAATAATTGTATTCTCAACTAAATATTGTTTTGCCATGAGATAAGCATATATTTATGAAGAGAATATTACCCCATGTGCAGACCATACGGCCTTAAGTGAATATTCATGAAGACACTATATATGATAATTATTGATAAACCCTTATATCTGAGTTTTGGAAAAATTGGCCTCAACGGAAAATATATGGAGTTGAAAGACATGGAAATCCACATGATTTTGGTGTGACCTTAAACAATCCCAATTATATAAGAATTTAGTATTGATTCCATGAGAAAAAAAACTCCAATACTACTATCATCTTTACAAGACAAACACAAGAAAAAGAATACTATTGTGAGTTTCACATCAATACTCCACTGCAGGGTAGGCTCAAGACAACTCCACCATGACCAACCTTGGTAGTGACTGAGCAATGTAACAATCAATCCTTACAGAACCTTAACCCTTCCATCTGTGTCAATCATGAGACTTACCTACAAGGAATGGATTATGTTCATTCTTCTTTTTGATGATGATCATCATAAAAAAATCACTCAACAAAAATTATGAGATGTGCATTTAGAAGAGGAAAAAGAAGGCGGGACTGCAAAAAAGAATACAGGATGGGACAGAGACAAGTGGAGCATACTCATGACTTGAGTATGTAAGGGAGACTTACCTAAGGACTAGTACAAGGGTAATACGCGTAGGACCTATGTTCTACAATACATTCAGTATGATAGTGTAGTCCATGTTATTTTCTTGGAAATGCAGACAAGGGTAAATGGATGACGGGCGGAAGTACGGACATCAACCCATCACCGCCTATCAGCCAATTTTTGACATCCCCGACCAGTGGGCCTAAGATGACTACAAATAATAAATAATAATACAGGTAGTTAAAAATACTTGAAGGAAGTTTGTTTTAATATATTCAATGTTTCCACCCCCCTTTTTTCATTGATTTTTTCCTCGTCCCTGCACGTTTCCATGATATTTGAATTGAATGGCACGTTTCCCCCATGGATTTGATTTCGATAACTTCGCTCAATGCTTACATCAATAGGAGTAAAATACAGAGACAAGCACAACGCCATATATATATTGTGATTACAACAATCGAACTGAAACTGCATTACAGACCCTACATGATGCGTAATCTTTCTCAGTTAGTAAACATCTTTAGCAAAACTTCTAAACACTATTATCATGTCCCATTCCGAGAAAAGATTTTCCACAAGAACTTTTATGTAGTGTATTTTCATCTATTCATATTTCTTTCCTTCCATTGCAAATGATACCGCATGCGATTTCTTTCTCAAAAGGATTACAATTTTTGCAAAAGGCTTAGCCTTTTTTCTTAACTACAAACTTTTTCTAAATCCTCCCTTTCAGTTTTGGTGACAGATTTGATAACACCAACGGCAACGGTCTGACGCATGTCACGGACCGCGAAACGACCAAGAGGTGGAAAGTCTGTGAACGTTTCAACACAAAATGCCTTGCAGGGTTCCAAATCAACGATGCAAGCATCACCATTCTGAACAAAATCGGGTTCTTGTTCAAGGACCTTTCCAGAACGACGATCCATCTTTTCTTTAATATTGGTGAAGATACAGGCAACATGAGCTGTGTGACAATCAATAACAGGAGCATAACCATTGGAAATTTCACCAGGGTGGTTCATTACAATCACTTGTGCTTCGAAGGATTCAACACCCGAGGCAGGGTCATTATTTGCATCTGAGGCGACATCACCACGACGGAGTTCTTTGTGACCAACATTCTTAACATGAAATCCAACATTGTCACCTGGGTAAGCCTCATCCAAAAGTTCATGGTGCATTTCAAGAGACTTGATGTCGGCATGGATATCAGAAGGGGCAAAGCATGCAGTCATACCAGACTTGATAACACCAGTTTCAACACGGCCGACTGGAACAGTTCCTATACCACCAATTTTGTACACATCTTGGATGGGAAGACGAAGGGGCTTGTCAACTAAACGCTTCGGAGGTAAGGTATTGTCAAGAGCTTCAAGAAGACAGGGTCCATCATACCAGGGCATATTAGCAGACTTTTCAATCATATTGTCACCTTCCCATCCAGAGATAGGGACGAAAGGAATTTTCATAGGTTTATAACCAACCTTCTTTAGATATGCTGAAACTTCTTCCTTGACTTCTAGGAAGCGTCCCTGATCATATTTGACAGAACTATCATCCATTTTATTGATCGCAACAATCATTTGTTTCACACCCAATGTATAGGCAAGAAGAGCATGTTCACGGGTTTGCCCATCCTTTGAAATACCAGCCTCAAATCCGCGTTGAGATGCATCAATCACAAGCAGGGCAACGTCAGCTTGAGACGTTCCAGTAATCATATTCTTTATAAAATCGCGGTGTCCAGGAGCATCAATTATTGTATATTGATACTTTTTAGTTTTAAATTTCCAAAGTGAAATATCGATTGTAATACCACGTTCCCTTTCGGCCTTGAGATTATCTAAAACCCAAGCATATTTAAACGACTCCTTCCCTAGCTCCTTGGCTTCCTTTTCATATTCTTCCATAGTTCGTTCTTCAATACCACCACATTTGTAAATCAAATGTCCTGTTGTTGTGGACTTTCCTATAGTTTTAAACAAAAGGGTCATGAAGAATGAGTACGCAGAACATGTTTAGAAAGTAGGCATGATTGGAGAAATCTCAAAAATGGTGAATTCTTTTAAAATTTCTTTCGATGCTCTCCCTTGTACTCACCAGCATCAATGTGCCCGATGACCACCATGCTCAAGTGTTTTAGATCTTCCGGCATGATATTTCTGTTTTGCTGTAGATGACACTATCGAAAATTCAAACAAGAGATGAGAGGCAATGCAAAGCGGAGTATCGCAAAGAGAAATGAGATCTGTGTCGTCCTCTAGAGAGATAAGTGGCGAAGAATTCCACACGGTCCATACGAAGTACATACAAGATCGCGAGCTAGAGATTTCAGGTTAGGTCCTAGATTTGTTTGGTGTGATAGCTTGCACAGGCGGCGGAGGCTCAATCCTCGACATTTCAGTGCTTTCATCGTTTCCTGGACACAAACACACGGCACACGACTGCCTTGCACCGATACTTCTTCTCTCTCTGGCTAGTTGTCGCATTCATCCGCGCAGAGCTTGGGTGTGAAGACCAGACATCATTAATATTTTTGATCAACGGTAAACGGTACGTATAATACACGTACAAAGGTACGAGTGTCCATGTGCTAGGAAGCACAGCAGCCATCATGCAATCGCCTGATGGCATCACAGCCAAGAAAAAATAAAATCATTCGAGAAAAAAGGAAAAGAGTTTTTGTGTTCACAACTTCCATCACAACAAATCTTTGCTGCGGGATAATTAATAGGTTTCAAACGACAGAGATAGAAAACCATTTGTATTACACAAACATTTTTTGTTTCAAATTCAAAATACCTTGCTTGAAAGGAATCAAATTTCTATTCTACTCAACTCTACGAAAATCGACAACTCAAAATGCCAAAAGCAACTAAAAAAAGTTTTCGTCAAAATGCTACTCCTGCGGCTGTTGCTGTAACCACTACAGCAGTACAACAAAATAACGATGGATCTAAAACTAATACAGCAACACCAGAGACGCAGTTAAGTCGTGGACAACGTAAGCGTCAAGCAAAACGCGAACAATATTTAAAACGTGAAAAAATGATTCTATCCACTCTCAAATTGCAGAAAGAAGACGATCAAAAGAAACGTATAGATGGGATGGATGCCATTCGAAAAGCCTTGAAGGCGACAATGACAAAATCGACGTCCGATTCTTCAAAGGTACACCCAAATGGTGATGATCGTGTAGAAACCAATAAAGCTAAGCAGCAAGTGGCCGCAAAAGAAGTTACACATATGAATTTAGTATTGCAACATCCTGCATTTCAATCAAATCCATTCGATACCATCAAGCAACATTTGAAAAATACGCTAGCCGATCAGGCTGAAGAGCAGCAAGTAAAATCCGAACTAAGGACAAAGCAAGAATTGGAAGAAGCTGCTAAGCGGAAGGAAGCTAAGAAGGAGCGATTGGGAGTAAAGCATCGCAAAAAGTTTCATGCAACACGACGTAATAATAAACGATAATACACACTGAAACAACTGTCTTGGGTGAAGAGTGGTGCTTTATTACTTTATATAGATTTGTCTGGATATGTCAAGAGCAGAGGGTATAAAAATATAAGGTCCAGATCCAAAGACAGATGTGTTCACATGTCGCCATGACACAGGAAAATTGCCTTTGATGTGTAGCTAGAATGATTTAAGAGTGCATTGCGGCAGCATGTACTGTGACGAACGAGGACGGACATCGTGGGTCTGTGTGCCTTCATGTACTGTGAGGTTAATATGCATATGTTTAAGGTTTGGGTGCAAGTCAAAACGATAGTCATCATGTGATGGTATGACGACGCAATCTGCGGAAGGGTTGATCTTCAGTTGGTGCAAAGCCTGCTTCTGGATCATTGACATCTGGCATGTCAACATCATGAGTAGGATCCTGTGTCTCAGCCTTTTCTTCAGAGAGCGCAGGAACAGGGGCAGGGTTAGTATCAACTGAGGGCATAACTTTTGCCATTTCCTCTGTGGATCGCTTAACAAATCTACCCTTTACACGCATGCGACGATCAGCAAGATTTTTGCGGCAGTTGTAGCGGATCTTTTTCTTCCACATACGGCGCGAACGCTTTCTGGAGAATCGCGCAATTATAGCCGCACGTTCAGCAGGAGTGTAAATTCCAATACGACCATTCTTGTTATAAACCTGTGCCAATGATGATGTTGTGGTGGAAATTGCGATGCTGGCTTGGTTAGCTATGAGCAATTCAAATTGAAATGAGAATGCATTTTCACATAACATTTCTTACCTCCTTGTATTTGTTGAGAGAATGAGGAAGTGTCAGAACTCCTTTTTCACCATTAAGGCTTCCTTCGCTTAAATCTTCTAATAACCTAGAGCGAGCCCGTCTTAATAACTCCTCGGGATCCATATCAGCCTCATCGATTTCTATTTCTGGTGTAGCTGGTTCTTCCTCTTCCTCCTTAATTGAGTCCATAATAGGACTTGTAACTGAATTAGGACTAGTCCCAAAAGGATCTGCTGCCTTTCCTCCTCGCTTTTTGATCGGAAGCTTTCTAGCACTTCCTTCCTTTTGCCTTTCCGCTGCTGCACTTGCTTCAGCTAGTTCTTCTTCTAAAATCGAGGAAGGAAGCACAAAATGCAGTCTATCGTTGCGCCTCGGGTTCAAGGAATCCCACTTTTCCATTCCCTCTGGGTTTGAGACACTACGGGGCCGGCGACGAGGTGGTGGTGGAGGCATAGCTTCAGAGTCATCGTCCGAAGAGGAAGAAACAGAATTGAAACCACTTAATGAGTGAGCAGGCCGGGATATGGGCTGCATATCTTGGGCTCTGGAAGCCAGCACGGCAAGAGCATCAAGAGCTCCAATTTTTTTGTGAGCTGTTCCGCGGAACTCCCAATCACTGGAAGAGTTTGGTTCCTTTACCACCGGATGGAAGTTCGACCCTGAATCAACCGTTGACTCTGTAACCGAAGGGAATACGTCCAAAAGCGCTCGAGCCGCATCAAGTTGGTCACTACTGTGCTTCTGATGGGTGGCAGTTGCCATTTTATTATGATCTATATGGTGGGTGAGGGTAAAAGAGAGGTGCAGTGTAAATTAGGCATATATCGTAAGTCTTCAGAGCCGTTCAATTGAAAGAACAAATCAATGCGTCGATGAAAATAGAGAGATGTCTTCGCGAGTTTTCCACAAAGGTGGGAATGCGATGGCATCGGTTAAAAACGAGCACATCTGATTTGAAGTCAGGAGAAAAACCATAACAAAAGTAACTTCGGATTACCCAATGAAAACATGTGGAACACACTATTACAAAATTCCTCCAATCAACAGCAAACAATGCCATCACGCCATCCAAAAGCTGTCCAGGAAATATGCACGTAATCGAATCAAATCGTGTTGTTTGACACAACCCATGGTTCCTTTTGTGGGATTCAGTCTTTATGTAGCGTAGATTCCATGTAGAACCTACGGGAAACTCATGGTCACCGTAGAGTTGTGAAGGACAGCAAGACAAAGATTCTGATGGAATTTGAAATCAACGCAATTACCAGTACAAAGCTACGCAGATCCACATCTTCAAGGATGTCAGAATTTAAAAATTGGGTCATGAGCTGTTCCTCCTGTACGCATGAGTACGTCAGATCGATCGGCGAGCCGCACAGTATATTTTCTGTGTAACCTCCACACAAAAGTTCCCCGCAATGAAAAGGAAAAATATGCTCTATACGTACGTGGACCAATCACAGCGCATATTCTCATTCATAGTGCAACTTTTCCAGAAAGAATGCTTTTTCGCGTGTATCGCGCGAAAATTCGTTCAGCGTGGAGAGATAAAACCGAAAAACCTTTCTCCCATCGGCGTTGACCATGGACGACAACGAAAAACGGCGGAATCATCGACGAGAAACCTGTAAAATTAACAAAGTCTTACCTTACTTCTGATGAAGAATATGCAACAAAAAGGATTTTTTGAAAAGCACGAAAATTATGCCTTGACAATGGAAGATTCTTGTATGCCAGTGTGTGAAACGCGAAAGACTTTTCTTGTGTTGTGATGGCGCGTCTGAGCTGTCTGCCCGAGGTCTCTCTGAAAAAGATATGATCGGCTATGTTCATCAAATAAATACCTCGTGCGGTTCAGAATTGATTTGTTTGTTCTCTTTCCTAGTAGTATAAAATGCCCTGGAGTCTACGTGAGAGCAGGGTCACCTACGTCATAATTAAAATTCTCAGTGACCTCACCATCTTTGTTATATATTATCCCTAACCATATCCAAAATGCACGTGCTATACCAGAACTCAACACGCTCTCGGCATGGCAGACACGAGAGAGCTGTACTAAGCATCACAGCTCTAGTATCACCAACCTCATGCAAAGAGTTGCCGACACAACTTTGACACGATGAAGTGAGACATGTTGCTGTCAGTCACAAAAATCAAATGCCAATCATTTGTGCTCAGAATCATCCAAATGTAAAGACTTTGTCAAAGAACCAAATTATCTTTCTGAAACAAATGGGTGCACTATTTATTTGTCTCGCGCTCTCCAAAGCAATCCTAGAAGTACAGGTGTGAAGATGCCTACTATTGCTATGGCATGGACAGATCCAAAACAACCACTTGCAAATTATTCCTTCAATACATCAAGGACTTTTCGAGCTCTTTTGTATTCCTTCCTTTTGTCATGATCACTGAGTGCATTCCATTTCATTGTATCATCATCTTCATCAGTTGTTTCACTATTTTTCTCATTATCTCCTGCCTCTTTTGTTGTTTCTTTGTTGGCAGATTCTTCATTGTCACCACCACTATTTGGATTATTTTTTTCATAATCTTTGTACCGCAACGCTCTTCGAGTTCCTTCGGCACGTACTCTTGCCTGTGTTTTATCATCACCCGGTAAAAGATATTCTAATAACAAACTAAAACAAGTTTTATCAACCTTATCAGCTTCGTACATGTGACGGATGAGCCAAGATTGTGTATTTTTGTTGAATTTCCAATTTGTTCCAGCCTCTCGATGTTTCCAAGAGGATAGGTATGTCGCTGCCTCCTTGGGATCTTTTATATGCATCGTTTTCTTGGATTTTTTCTTTTTCGGGGTTGTAGAATTTGGTGCTGCTGCCGTCAAAGAAGTATCTTGTGCAGTTGCATTTGTTTGTTCATCACCTGCCTCTTCCTGACGTTTCTTTTGAGCATCCAATACATGTTTACTGATACGCTTCTTGCGATGGGCTTTATTTTTACCGGCTCCCATGGTTTTCTATAGAGTTACTGGTACTGTAGTGGGTACTGTGCTTATATGAATAACTGATTTCCAAACAAATTCAGTTGTTCCCAAGCTGAGTATACGTTTACAATCCGAATTATCTGCTTGTGACTATTGGTAAAAATATACTTACTCCGTAGAGCTATTAAGAGGAATAACAAAAACAACACAAGGTAAAGCTATTGCTGCTTTAGTGTGTGTTGTTTCCGTGTTTTCTTACCTCTGTAGAAGATTTTCTTTTTCAAGGAAGAACACAACCCCAAAAAAAAAACACAGAACAAAGATTTTCCATGAAAAATGAATGGCATCCGGGAGTCTCTAAATTCAATATTGCGTCTGTCTTTGTCCGTCTAAAACACAGCATCTATGAATATACTGTACAACCAGTATTAACTCTTCCATATCAAAAATCACATTTTGATTTGAACAATTTTTTATCTCCTAAATACAAAAATCTTGGATTAAGTGATTCACATGGTCTCAACGTTCGTGTCTTAAGGTTCTAGAGTTCCTAGTCCTAAGTAGGACATTACAATCTCTCAGATTTTTCAACCATTCGTGGTAATATGGTTGGAATACACATACGAACCAACTTTCAAAACCCTGAAACATCCAGCAAACACCGAAGAAACCGATTCATCCTGTGTTCATTTTCCACATCCTCCTTTCCGTTGTTTTCCCGGCGTTGCTTCCCGCAAGAACCAATTTAGTCCCTGTTGTGATTTGCATGCTTCATCCTGTCAAAGAAATATCATTCATTGGAACAGAGCAACAGAACACTTAGAACACTAGCTTACCAGTATTTTTCATTATTGATGCCTATTGAAAAACGAACGACTTGTTGATAATTGCCATCTGACTCAATATAGAACAAAAGTCAGTCAGCAAAGTGTGCTTCTAGAGACAACAATAATGGCAACGAGAATGGCTTCGAGACAATCGCATCATCAGCACCAGCATTACCACTGCCCTCCTCGATCTCCGTTGCATGTATCGTTATCTGAAAGACAACAAGATCATCCATTGTACCTTTCCCCTCGATGCAATTCACGATTTCACGATACTATGGTTGACGACCCTAGAACTGATCCATCACTTCAAAGTCACGAAGGTAGATGGAAATTAATTTCAGAACAAGCAGGATCGCATCGACAGGATGGATCCTTAATGGTGTTACCACGCCGTGTATCTCCCAAAGCACTTCGACTGGGGACACCGCGCTTGGCCGCAGCTCGTGTAAGAGCGCTACATATTCCCTTGAATCAGACAGACAGCTTGCCCGAATGGATTGATACGATAACATCTATCTTTTTTAATCTGGAACATTTGTACTTGACGGATGTCAATTCATCATCGCCTTCTTCCAAACAGAACGAAACAGAAAATGGTCGAATGAGACGACTATATGTCTTATATCGTTTACCAGATTTAAAGTCGATCAATGGAAAGGCAGTGAAGGAATCTGAGCGACAAGTAGCACGTCCCATGTCACCTAGTGGGCATAAAGTCAAACGAGATGAGTGGGTACGCTTTAACTCGCCCGGAAAAGAAAGAAAGAACAAGGCCAATGGCCAGAGAAAGAAGAGCGAAGAGGATGGCCAAACCATAAAAATCAAAAGCAGGAATATACGTCGGAGATCCCTGCAAAGTAGAGGATTGAGAATCGACACGTCTTCTCCAGACACGGGTGACAATGAAGAAGAGAAAGTTCGTGAAAAATCGAAAGAACTCATTGGTGTGCCAACTGCTAAATCGCTTGCACATGCCAAGTATGACAATCAGGTTAACAATTGTTATTCACCAATGACTAATTGTGGACCTGCGGAAGAATCCGTGGCTGCATCATGTGGTGTGATGCAACTTCCTCATTTTAATCAGTTATCGATTCATCAAAACGAACCAAGACTTCGTACATTATCAGAAGATGTCAAAGCTATACAAATACAAAAGCCGCGAAGGTCTCCCGAATGGAACAACAAAAGCGGCAATTCTAGAAGAGAAAGTGTTAGGTCGGCTCCAAACAGTCCATCATCAAATTCTTTTGCAGATGCAACATTAGATTTAAGAAATACTCAGACCTTTCGATTGGTTCAAGACCAACCTAGTGTTAGCACAATTCCAACTGCCTCATCATCAGATACAGAAAGTGGACCTACTATACAAAGAGATCACGGTATACCTTCCGTAAAGCGTATTTCTTCTGCATCCCGTCTATCATCACCATTCCCAATGCAGTTTAGGGACAAGGCAAGCCCAAGACGAAGGAATGAATCTAATCCTGAACATGAACTTACTATGCCACCGCTTTCGTCTAGTTCATCCATGGACAGCAAAAACGATCAAAACCAAATGCCAATGAGTCCTTCGAATTTGGATAGAAAGTTTTCGAAACCATTGAATATCCCTATTGATCCCCCAGGAGAAAAAGCTATGGTTTACGGTACTACCAACTTAGAAGCTAAAAATGAGCGAGTGATAGATTATAATTCAAAACCTCCCAAGTGTCCTTCATCACGTCGTATTGTTGCAACGACGCCTCGGAGGTCCCAGAAAAAAAATAGAAACAAGATAAGGCGTATATTGAAAGTAAAGTCAGCATCAATTATGGACTTTGACGACGAGAGCAGCAGTACAGAAGAGGAAGATTCTTCATAATTTTATTTGAGCTATTCAGATTTGGGATGTTTTTAAAAAGTAGCAAATGTGTAGCTACGTTCTACTATGTTTCATATCTCTACAAACTACTGCATGTTTTGTCCAAAGATCAGGGTTTTCTTCAACTGTTTAACTTGTAGAAACCCGACATCAAATTATAACACACAACTCCCTTTCAAATATTTTGTTTATGGAGTAAAACAGTAAACATAAGAAAGCCATCATTCTTTTAATAATCAAGCAATTCCAGCCTGTCAAAAATTTCACGATTGTCTTCTCTTGTTCCTACTTTTCCTTATCTAAAGAGAAGAACGCCACTAATGTTCAATATTCATTAATCAATCAATTCAGTTGAGAGTCTTTTCATAGGAGGCAGGTCACTAGCCATTTCGTAATGATTTGTGAGAGAAGTCGAAGGCAACAACAACAATGCTACAGTCCAGAAGATCTTCTGTTGTATGTACCCAGGATAATAAACACGATATTGTGATAGTAATCACTGGTAGCCTACCAGGCAAGTCCAATGCACTGTAGTATGGTACGATAGGTACCTGCGGTAGTGTCGCCTATTTCTCTTTTAGCGGGACTCATCAAGACTGGAGAAAGCTTCGTTTAACGCCGATTCCACGGTTAATTAACAATAGTCTAAACTCGCAGTATTAAGAACGTTACATTAACGTTATAGTGACATCAGCTTTCTGTCCAAATATCGGTGCGTCTGAAGAGTGATCGTTGATTGGCCAGTTGCATGACTGTTGTGATGTCGATGCCATCATGGTTTTAGTTGTGACGAAAGAACAGCGATATTTACCTTTCGTCTTGAAGTGTTCTCGTTTTTATAACCTTGGACATTTTTTTTTTCATTCCCTCCGCGAAATCGCACTTCTGACGATCTTCGACGATCTCACAGCTGCTACAGCATAAAAGCTAAACATTTCACGATCCGAAACTAAAGTTATCAAAGATAGGCAATCCTCTTTTGATAGTCATGTGCACTAAATCGAACCCCATTCTAGAGTATGGAGTACTACCCGATAACATAAGATGCGACTCCTCAACACCAAGCAACAAGATAGATCAGGTGGATCAAGATACCATCGCCGAAAAAAAGCAATCCCGTAAAGTACGTTTTCAAGAGGGACCAGATAATAAGATTCAAGTTGAGATTATGGGATCACCATTTACACCAGCTTCCGAAATGCCAGATACTGAAAAAGAGCAAATATGGTGGGACCACAAAGATTTGGAATTTTTCAAGCATTCTGCTCTGTACGTGGCACAAGAGGTGCAAAGAAGGCAGATCGATGATAAAAACCCATATTCATACACTTGTGTCCTCATGCGTATTCATGGTGCATGCTGTAGAATCAAACCTATAAACAATAAATTCAGGGAAGAAAAAGACCTCAAGGTCCTTGAGCAGTGGGCAAAGTTAGGACACTGTCGCCGTGGGTTAGAGAGATGGAGCATTCCATCTATTGGTTCGGAAAGACTGAAGCGGAAATACGTAACAGTCCATAGTGTACTTGCACTTCAAAAGCTGCTGAATGCCAAAACTGATATTGATAATGATATCAAAATTGATATAATTAGAAGAACTTCTGAGGAAATGTCCAGGTACGTGCCGCAAACGAAACGAAAGGATTGTTTTCTTGATAGAGTACATAAATAGTGTCTCACTCTCTTTCTGGAATTTTATCTTCACATTATAGGCCTGCTCGAAAGTTTGCTCGGGTGATGGGACAAGCCGATGCTATAGTTTCTTGTGATCCTAGTTGCTCTGATCCTGAGAAAATATTCAGCGAATATATGCCCACGAAGACCAAGCTTCAATTCCATTCGGGATGTAATGCCTTGGTTTTGAACAAGCCAGAGATCCATCATCTCGTTGATTGAAAATTCTAGACATTTCTTTTATAACCAAATACTCGAGTTTCATGTCCACGAAAGTAGATTGATATGATGTCATTTTCATTATGCACAAGAAAGTGCAGTTTAGCGAAATTTATGTTCGACTGTAACTGCTGGTATATATAACTACCTCTATTATAATTTTTGAATGATCTATTTTAGAAAATTTAGCTCAGAGCTTTAGTATCTTTTCGTTTTCGCTTATCATCTGGCGCGTGGAAATTTTCACGGTCGTAGAACGATCGAAGGAGTGACACTGCCTCGTCTTCGAGAATTCCAGAAAAAATGGCGTACCCTTCATGCATTTTCGAGGGAATTGCATCTTTCTTGTGCAGATGAAGAAGAGATCCACATCCACCAAAACGGTCATTACGACAACCAAAGAAAACTCTTCCAATTTTAACTCGTGCCAAAGCAGCAGCACACATGATACAAGGTTCACAAGTCACGTATAGATCACAGTCAGGAAAGACATCAGTGTCATAAGTTCTACCACTGCCCCATCCGAAGGTGTTTTTCCAATGATCTGGGTCATCCGGAACATTGATCCACTTGTCCTCGTATATCTTTTCCGACAGGAGCGCAGAATCAGAAGGAATAGCACCATGTGCAGACTTTGCTATGGTTTCCATTGGCAATTTGGCTTTGTCTGATGCAATCCCTCCAGTCAACATTCGATCAATTGAGACAACTTCTGCATGGCGAGTTGCGTCACGAGTAGCATTCACTTGATTTGCCCCATGGGATACAATAACATCCTTTTCCCGTAAAACAATCACACACCCCACAGGTACTTCTCCTACAGATAGCGCTGCCTGAGCAACTTTGAGTGCTTCCCTCATGTAGTGTTCCTGCTGAGGAGTAGCTACGCAAGAAGATGTTTCGGCCTCATTTTTCTCAGTAGTGGAACAGCTTTCTTGATTATTGTTGCTCATCTTCGATTGTACCGCATCTTCATGTGAGGTAACGCAAATTTTAATAATAAAAGAATTAGTTGCTGTATCTACTGCTTGGCAGATATCTTCACGCAGAATATCCTTTAGATGTCAGATACATTAATTTTTTTGATGTCGAGACATGGATGGCGTCGATGACGCCGATGAATATCCATGTTTAAAACTCACTCGAAAAAGGATGACGGACAGAGCAATGCTGGAAAACACACAACACAAAAAATATCTCATTTTTCACGAAATATTTCCTCTGTAGAACCTGTAGGTCCTCACTAGCGTGGATGATAAAGAAAAGACTTGATAAGTTTGAAAGTACCGAATCCGAAATGCATCTTGATGATTCCTTAGAACTCTATGGCAGGTGTAATAAGCAATCCATATGGATTTTTCCATGCACTCTAGAATGAAAATTCCGGGGAAAATCATTACAGCGCCACTTGTCTATGGAAAATATTTCACAGTCTTCAAGACGCCAATGATGTTTAAAGAATTTTAAATTTAATATCGATGTGGATACGCTCACTCATTTCATACAGTTAAGGGATTTAGAGCTTCAAACTCGACTCTGCACACATGTGCACATTTCCCTTCAAGCTAAACAAACATCAACAAGATTTTTGTTGATGACGGGTGTTGTTGTAAAGATTATGATGTATGGGTTGCTGGTGCAGTTCTTCGATGATGTACCCGGTGTCTTGGTTTCATACCCATTTCAACTGTACCATCTTCACCTTCTCCATCAGAATCAGTCATGGCATTCTCGTCAAGTTGCTTTTTATCTTGTTTTTGCCTTTCGAAGATTTTGTATAATTCTTGTTTGATAAAACGAGATACAAGTCCAATTGTAACACTACTCAATAGAATTCCCAATACAATCATAGTTTTATTATTTTCCACTTGTGCAGCCTCTTCACCAGCAGATTGTCCAGCTATATCATGACTTGAATCAGCAATAAGTGTACCACAGGATGCGCCAATGAATACATAAAGTAGCATCAATGGCGTTGCTGCTACCTTGGCGAATGCAAATGATGATAGAGCCATAGCTGTTGTTCCACACATATAACTCACAGGTCCTAAAGGCAATATAGGTGTCAAATACAGCATTGCCATTATTTTAAATCCATTCTCCGATACAGCTAAACATGAAGGAAAGATTAGAACATGCACCAGTTGTTAATATACCAATGAGCACCAATTAAAAAAAAGTATTGAAATTGAATGCATGTGGCAATGACAACTTACCGATATCAATAGCATCAAAGAGAGGATACTTGCGACTCCACTTTAACACACGGTCGCGGAATAAATATCTTCCAAGAAGAAAGCACAAGACAGCCCCTAGTAACGATCCCAACATGGAAATGAATGTTGCTAGAGGAATCCCTATATACCAACCATACGCACCCTTGTAAACATATCCACATCCTACATCAGAAAAATATGAAGTAAACGAATCGGAAGACTGTGAGAAGACTGTACAAATTGTTGTGATACTAGCATTCATTGTTCGTACACATACCTAACGTCAGAGGCGTCCCTACAGGAATCATGAGGACAACACAAAAAGCAATTGTAACACAAAATGCTCCTAAACCATTGTATGGGTGCTCTTGTACCCAACGTAAGAATCTATCAATAGAATCCGGTTTTAAAAATCGTTTTTCAGGGGGAGTAAACGTAGCATCATAAATAAAAAATAAAATAGTGAATAGAACTGTCATGCCCACAATTTGTTTTCCTGATATTGATGACGCAGAAAATCTAGATCTTTTATTCTTTTTGGAGGGGTTGCCATCGTCTACTTCTTGATGGATGTTATTATTCATATTTGTTGTTATGTCTGTGACCTCGCCACTGTCCACATGCAACGCCTTTTTCTTCTTATGGTCACTGCCACCTCTGCTCTGCGCTTCACTGATGCTATCACTTCGTTTTGACATGATTTTGTATCAATGTTAACTAATCAATATCGTTCCTCAGATTCCTCGAAAGGGTGCAACCTTGACTATGACAGTACCAACAACACGCTCTGATTCGATTGTGCAACCAACTGTAATCGGTGCGTTTTATTGAGGGGTTTGAATGACAAAAGCAAGCAATATTTCTATTATATTATATAGAAATTTCTGCATGCTTTTTTCAATTCTTCTACATAAGCTTAGGTAGGTATAATTGTATGTACCTGGTAGAGCAAGACGTAAACGAGCTTTTAGGAACAAATGCTGATCGCATAAGTAAAAATTTTAATATCACATACATGGTATTTATGGTACAGGTATTAATAATTAGTAAATTTTTCATCC
>WKLE02001048.1:12492-49339 GCA_014885115.2 Asterionellopsis glacialis | reverse complement strand
TACTCACATGCACTTTTTTGAAAAATGGGGTGATTTTTAGACTCCGTATTTTTTGATGATACATCCGGGTATGTTTTCATTTACATCCGTGGCAAAGAATCCGAAGAATTTTCAAGTCACAAAATTCGCTCATACAAACCAACCGACAATCGACAAGGCCTACATACAAAGACAATAATAATTGATGAGGCAGAAAGAAAGCTAAAAACACCGCACCATGAAGATCATCGCCGACGTCACCAATGCCGCCCTCTTTCTCCTTTTTCCCACTTCATTATTAATATCTCCATCATATTCATTTATTTCGCCATCACTATGCGAGTCAAGACTGTCCTTGAGTAAACGCAATGATTTCCCCTTGTTGGAGGCAAGATCTGCTGGAAATAATCGTGATGATGAGAATGATGACGACGATTTCTTGGGTGACGAAAATGATATAGAAAAAGCAACACGAAAAATGGAAGAGGCTAAATTCAAACAAGAAATGAAAGATGAAGCATTTAAACGAAAAATGGAAATTGTACGGTCACTTCAAAAATCATTTTATAGTAGTGCTAGTGACAATGATGACATGCTTACTACCATATCAGAATCTGGCATCATTCATAATTTACCTCTTTGGAGAGTATCATGGACAGAATTACCTGGTCGATCCAATGTTCTTATTGTTCATGAAACACTGTATACGAATATGTTTGAAACGATATTAAATCGTGATGAACCATATTACTTTGGACACTTGTTTTTAGAGGGCGGTTCGAAAAGCTTAAAAGAGTCTAATGAAAAATATAAACTCAAAAGTTGGCAACAAGAAAAAGAGTTTATGACCAAATCGATGGAAAAGAATGATTCATCGGAAACGGGTTCGGCTGTCATTGGGTCACTTCTTCGGATTGTAGACTATCGACGTATGAGTGATGGTAATCTACTTCTACTTGTACAAGCTTTAGATCGTTTTGTTGTAACCAAGGCAATAAGAGAGGTACCATATGCACTTGCAGATGTCCAATTATTACCCGACACAGAAGAAATATATCAAGATTGTTTAGAAACAGACAGCGCCGCAAAGGAAATGGAGGAGGAAGTATCATCATTGAGATCAAACGCAATCACAGAGTCATTTCGCTATCAAGATTACGAATACGACGAAACAATAAAACTTCCTGTACCTGACCGAGAGGATCTTTCCAAGTCTGATGTTGTTGGTTCTAATCTCTTGAAGGTATTGCCATTGGCTCCTTATTCCAAAACAGTAAATCCAGTAGACCTTGAGGACACAAAAGTTACGTATGATTCATCGTCAGATTTCAGTGACACGATAACAACAAAAGAAGAAACGTCATTGGAATATCAATTGGCAGACTATGGGATACTGCATAAGCCGACACCCCATCCAGAGATCGATAATCATTCCAAGTTTTCGTCTGATGAATTGGAGGAACAATTGTGGATTTGCATTGATGATTACCTCCGAATAACAAGAAAGTCAGTCCAAGCCGAATTACTATCCTTATTACCACACCATAAGAAGTGGCCATCGAAATTTTTGTTAGAATCTACAGCAGCGTTTTTAGAAGAATCGTCAGGTACTGGTTTTAGAAGAATATCTGAGGACTATCCTGCTTACCGAAGACAAAAAAGATTGAGCTATGCAGTAACAGCGCTTTTAGAAAAGACAGATGTGGGAAATCTCCGTCAAAGTTTACTTGAAATCCCAAGTACACAAGCTCGATTATGGTAAGTTCTTCTTTTCTCGACTGCTTAACTTTTCGATGCTTCTTCAAAATTTTCATTGAACACAAATTGAATATGAACTTACTGAATTCACCTACTTATAGCACCATTGTCGAGAGATTTGAGATGGCAAACAGTGATTTATCAGGCGAGTTTGGAAAGTTCATGTAAAGAATCAGAGCGTGGATGTTGCATCTTGATACTTCAAAAAATCTAATATGAACTGGGCTAATTAAAATAATATGGCGTGAGTTTACGAATTGGAGGAGTGATGAGAGAAAGTGTTTTCATTATAAAAATCGAGGTTGATCTACTCAACTTGGATCTATCGATCTTCAGTTTCGATGTGGCTTATCACGGGAGGATTTGTCCAAGCTGTAGGATCACATAACGCTTCTTCAAGTGAGGTAGTCAAATCTTCTATAGACCCTTTGTTTTCAATGACACACGTTACAACACCATTTTCCACTTCTTCTGCTAGATTTCCAACACCCCGACGTGTTGCCTGAGCATCCATGCGTTTTTGTGCTTCCTCTGTACTCAGATCACGATTGGTCACTAGACGATCCAAGGCCATTTCTGGTGGCGTTGTGACGATCCAAAGGCCATCTAACAAATCATCCCATTCGGCATCTAACAACATGGCTGCTTCCAAAACAATTACAGGAATTTTATCATTATTGGCACTGTTTGACCGCAACTCTTTTATGCGTTGTTGAATTACCGTTTTCACATGAGGCCAAACAATATGCTCCAGTTGCTGCAAATATGAAAAATAATTTGAGTGTCCAAAGAATGTTAGAAGACATAAATCTTTGTATTAAAGAATGTGTACAGTATTCTTTCTTGGGACCTACCGACATTGCAGCTTTATCTGCAAATACAATACTTCCTAGCTTTTTCCGATCAATTTGACCATTCTCTAGCAATATGTCTGATCCGAATAATTCAGCAATTTCTTCCAGTGCTTTACTGCCTGGTTCATAAACTACATGCGCTGTGGTGTCGGCATCTGTTTTCGAAAATATGCAGAAATAATATCCGCAAGATTATTCTTAGCAAAGCTCAAGAGTTAATATCTTGTGGTGAGACGTATGCAATGAACTCACCTATATGAGTCATACACCCAAGCTCCGAGACCAAGAGTTTACAGGCTTGACTTTTTCCAGAACCGATCCCACCACAAACTCCCAGAACTTTTACTTTCCTTTCTTGTTCTTCTTCGGATTTGCTCATTGCTAGTGCGAGTGATGATTGACTTTGAAATTCCAAAACGTTTCTATATCGATTCAATCCAAGAGAAGCAGTTCCCCACCCCGCAACATTCGCTATGATTGAGTTTACGAGAAGTATTACCAAATGAAACGCCAATGTCATCGTCAGTTGCTTCGACTTTTAATGGCTCATTTCTGCATGTGAAAATTATTTGGGATGTCAAGTCGAAGAAAAATAATGATTTGATGATAATTGGAACACGTATGCATGATGTCATCATGATGTAAAGAATAACGGGTGATGGACAGATCTGAAGATCTTCTAAGGAGATGTTTTCTGGATCTTCTGTGAAAAGAGGTGAAAAGTTTGGTATTGTTTTGCGAACTTCGAGACTGTTCTCTTCCAACAGAGACGATACTGACACTGCACCGTCATCACATATCATCTTCGAATCTATCGTTTGGACAAAAAGAATCTGAACAATGGCATCCAGCGGTAGCAAAATCATCGGTTCAAGCCTTCGTGCAGCAGCAAACCTTCGCTCTTCCGCACTTCCTGACAAAGTGGCCAAGTCGGCTGCTGCATACTTGTCGGCTGCTCCTTCAGGAGGAAAGCATGAACTTCCTGATTTGCCATATGACTATGCCGCTCTTGAACGTAAGTGGCAGATGTTTGGCCGAGTAAAACTTACAGTTTTAGATTGGAATATTTTGATCCAGTATCTCATTAATATATGCTTTCTGTTTGCTTGCTTCGTTCATTTTTAATTGCAGCCGTGGTTTCGGCTGAAACGATGGAACTTCATCACTCTAAGCACCACAACACTTACGGTGAGTAATTTGATTGCAGTCTTTGTTTTAATGATCCGTGATAGTACCGAGTTTTGTTTTCCCTTTTTTAGATGAAATAGTTTCACTCATCAAGAAGTGTCATGTCTGCACTAAACTAATATCTACACATACATCTCGCAGTGACCAACTTGAACGCTTCCTTGGAAAAATTGGATGCTGCTGTTTCAGCTGGTGATGTTTCTGGAATCATTGCACTTCAGGGTGCTCTTAAATTCAATGGTGGTGGGCATGTCAATCATACTTTGTTTTGGGAGAATCTTGCTGCTCCTGAAGCCTTCAAGGCACCTACAGATGGGGCCTTGGGTGATATGATCAAATGTTGTTTCGGTGATTTTGACAAGATGAAGGCAGAGTTGAGTGCTCAAACTATTGCTGTGCAGGGATCTGGATGGGGATGGCTTGGGTACAACCCCAAGACTGGCGCCATTGAGGGTGCTACATGTGCCAACCAGGACCCTCTCCAAGCCACCACTGGACTTGTACCTCTTGCTGGTATTGATGTGTGGGTAAGTTTTTAAAAACATTTGTTTCGCTTGAAAAATCAATTAGGATGGATCACAATATGGCGGTAACGCACAAAGTATGCCTGTACAAGTACGGTGGTCTCATGACAATCTCTTTTTTTGTCGATTCACACGTTATTTTGTAGGAGCATGCTTACTACGTGGACTACAGGAATGTCCGCCCCAACTATGTTAACGCAATCTGGGACATTATCAACTGGGATGTCGTTGAAGCTCGTCTTCTCGCAGCACAGAAGGCCGCTGGAAAGATTTAGATGACTAATTTCGTAATTTGGAGAATACGTTGCGAAAAATAAAGCAAGAGCAAACATGTCAAATAAAATTGACCTACCTTGACTTGGACCAGATATAAACTGTTACGTGTGTTAAAAAATAAAATTTAGGAGTGATAATGAAATGAACTTTATTGACAATAGGTATCATGGTCCCAATGTTTTTGCTTTTGATAGAGATTCTCTCTAGGATCTCTTTGGAAACTGTTCCACCATTTCACCATTTCATAATATCATGTCTATTTTTTTGTTTTGCTTGGCATTCTCCCTATTTCTGATATGGGTTGATGGAGAGACGGTTGAAAATACGAAAACTGTGAGCAATATTGAATTCCGTATTCTTGATTCCTCTCTCATCAGGAAGAAACCTCAACTTGAAACTTTCACAGGCACCGCGCAGCCAATAACCTTCTTGCAAACAGAAAATCAAAAAGAATAAACTTGAAAACCGCAAACGCCATGACGACGAATGCAAAATCTGAGGCCTTGGATGATACTTCGGCCGATGATGTTATCAATGATTTTCCAAAACTAAACGATGGTGATAAAATGGTTGGCACAGATTCTGAAGGGAGACAGTACGAATCTGTAGAGGAACTGGCGGAGGTTCAGGGTTGGAAAGTACCGACCGCTCGACAGGAATGGTATGAACGAGCAGCTGATTACTACGAGTCCAATTGTCCTGCATCTTTGGATGGTGTATTGGGTGGCTTTGCTTCTATATCGGACTTAGACTTGGAAGGTTCTCGACAATTTATTAATAAACTCGGAAAGGAAAAGGATCGTGATTGGACGACTGGTGCTGCAGCAGAATGTGGAGCTGGCATCGGCAGAGTATCAAAAGGATTGCTTCTCCCCCTGGGAGTGACACGATGCGACCTTGTCGAATCATCAGCACGGCTACTAGCTGAAGCACCTGAATATATTGGTGATGCAGGTGCAGCCAAGTGTCGGTATTATTGTCTTGGACTACAAGATTGGACTCCCAAGGCTGACAATTACACAATTATTTGGATACAGTGGGTGTTTTGTTATTTGACTGATGATGATTGTGTAGACTTTCTAAAACGATGTGGCAAAGGCTTGAAACCTGGTGGATTGATATGCATAAAGGAAAATACGTGTTCAGAAGAAGACTTTGTTGTGGATAGTGACGATGCCAGTGTTACCAGAAGTGTTAACTATTTGATGAAAATATTTGATAGAGCTGGATTACGAGTAGTGTCGAAAGAAATGCAAGACAATTTTCCAGACGAAATATTTCCAGTACCGATGATTGCTTTAGATGTAAAACCGTCGACATGACACGATAATGATTCAAGTTCATAATGGAGTTAGCGAGTCAAGAAAGTTCTGTAGTTTATTCTGGGAGAACACCGCGATTAATAATAACTAATCCTTCTGCACTTGCATGAATTAGGTCACTCTCCCCTAGAGTATCGACAAGCTCTTCTTCTTCGTTTCCACGAGGATCATCTAGTTCTGCTTCTATATGTACTTTTCGTCGTTCGACTTTCACTATTTTTGCTCTCACGATTAAATATGATCCAACTTCGATTGGTCGTTTCAAACTTGTATTGACTTGTACTGTAAACCCAGTCCATGGACGACATTCTCCCGTCACTAGGAACGCACACCATCCAATTAGATCATCCATTACACTTTTATTGACCAAAAATTCAGATTATCGCTCTCGTGAGAATGGTATCATTTGTCGACTTTATTTAGAAGGTTTATTAGAGAAAACTGGATGAGTCACTTACCTACACATGGAACCACCATGACAATACCCTTTATGAGATTCCGCATACTTTGTAAATAATGCGACACCTAGTAATGTAGTCCCAACTCCTCCACATTTCAATCCGTTTGTTCCTTCGCCACTGCCATATTTGACGCGATATTCAAGAATTCGTACAGGTGCATTTTTCCCATGAACCAGATCCTGTCCTTTCCAACCATTCTTAGATCGATAATTATCACAATTCTCCCATTCAGCTACATTCAGTCGTTCTCCCCACGACCCATACTTTTCCATAAACCAAGAAGGGATTTCATCAGCTGTAGTAGTTTCGTTCTGACCGCCATCAGCAACATTCGACACAGAAATGGCCGTTTCGGTAGGTGACGACATCGTCATTGTTACTGTTACCAAAATGACGACACCTTGTCGGTCGCTAAATGGCCAGAAGAAGAACTTTTTGTGCGAAAGATGAGCGTCATTCGTGTTGGCATCATGCGTTTCGGGCCGGCCAGCAGGTGTATCGTAACTCCCTCCACAAGTGAGCCCGGCTGACTGGCCAGCTCGATCCCATATTTATTTTTCCATCCAGTCTGTCATCGACCGATGTGCGTAAACCTTCTCCAAAGAGTAGAAAAAACAACTGTCCACCCTCCGTCAAGTCTCCCTCCACTATCGGGCTACAAAAAAGAGAAAAATAGGAGATGCAATCGCCTTGTCATCTAAACAAGTGCAAGTGCAGAACACTTTTCTGCTTCTGTCACGTAACTGACTGCATTGCTCTGGGTGGTCCTGATTTGAAGAAAACCAATGGATGGAAACATTCAGTTTGTTTCTAATAAATTCGTATTTCAATCCAAGTCATGACAATATGGAAAGCAATACGACATGTGGAAGTAACTCCAAAAATCAAGAGTGTCCTCGGAATGGCATTTGCCATTGCATTTCACTTTGCTGGGTATGAGTTCGCAAGAAGTTCGATTTTAGCCATGTTTACATCCAAACGAACTGGTTTTGCAAGCCCTTCTGCTCTTCCCTTGGCTACAGGGTGTGTTGCACCATTTGCCTTTGCACTATTATGGGTGAGTGGTCCTTTTCTTCTTCTTCAAAAGATACTTATCATTCCATTTCATTTGCTCACCGTGACAGTCCTGATATTCTTTGTATACGTTGCAGTTATATACTCGAATACTAGATGCAAGTGGACCACGTAAAGCACTGCGATACAGTACAATACTGTCTTCAACAATATTATTTGTGGGTGGTCTTCTTTTGACTACAATCAATACATTTCTGGAAGAAATAGGGGAAAGAAGCAGCAGTAACGGTAGCACAACAATTTATCATCAAATATCGAAAGGGACACTGTTGATAATGTTTGTTCTTCAGAATTCATTTGTACAACTTTTATATACACAACATTGGTCCTTTCTAGGGTCTATACAATCCAGTGAAGAGGCAGCTGTTCGATTCGCTCCCATTGCTGGTGTAGGATCGATTATTTCAACGATTGCGGCTTGTCTTGTGTCTCCCTTGGTGGAACGTATTGGTTTGACGGGCCTCTTATTTTGTGCATCGCTTTGTCTTGGCATTAGTGCATTGTGGGCTGATTGGGCATATCATCTAGCGGAAAAGCATGGGTTTGAACCAAAGGGTGAAGGTGATGGTAAGGGGGGTGACAAATCCTCTTCGGGTACTAAGCATAGTGGTTCATTTCTTTCACGATCGAGAACTTTGTTCCGAAGGGTTCCAATGCTTGGAGCTATATGCATTGAAGAATTAAGTTATCACTGTCTTTCATCGGTTGTCAATTTCCTTTTTATGGCTCAAGCGAAATTATCGATATTAGATGACGCAAAGCGTGCTGGTTGGACAGGTTATGTAAGCATAATATTCGTTGGGTCAATGCGTATGTGAAAGTTCCGTACTACCAAGTCAAAATGTTGCCCTAACCTATTGCTATTTCTCTTACATGATTCTTACATGATATCTTTCTGCAGAGCTATGCGTTCATAAATGGTACAAGTGGTGTTTTGCAATTTTTAGTACTACCTTTTGCAGTGAAGCATTTTGATCCTCGGCACATATTCATATTAAATCCTGCCGTTATGTTGGCTTGCACGATTCTCCTTGGCGTGCGAATTACCTCACCGATGTATTTGACTACAGCAACACTTGTTGTTTTAAAAACAATGGAGTATTCACTGCGTGGTTTAGCTCATGAAATGGTACGAATAGTTCCGAAAAAGTAAAATATCCCACTGTTTTCGCCCTTGACCTTTGTTTCTCACATTTGTTTGTTTTCTCTTTAGCTTTATGTTGTACTAGACTATGAAAGTCGATTTGTGGGCAAGGAAATAATCGGTCTGATTGCAAACCGTGTTGGAAAATCAGGAATGGCTGTTGTACTTTCGTTGCTCACCATGGCTTTTGGTTCAAACGATGAAATAATGCATTATCTCGCCTTTATTGCCATTACATTTGCTACTGTGTGGTTGGCATATTCCATTCAGCTATATAGAACTCTTGGTCAGTCCGAAAAAGACAAACAGGATTAAAAATCGCTATATATAGACTTCTTCGAATTAATAATAAACATTGATCAAGGACACCGTGCGTAAGCTGCCTTTCCAAGATTACAACTCTTTTGTTACTTGTTTGTTTAGATGAGATTATTCTCCGTTTTTACCTTCTTGTATGTATCGGGATCAGCTCTCCCGAGAGGACTATCACGTGCCCATGCTTGAATGCGTTCTGCAACACTATTGCCTTCCGGACTTTTCAACTTCTCTGGTAAATCCATCCTCAAAGTGATAATATTGTAAATATCAATCGTTTCCTTATTAACAAAGGCTTCAAACTCATCCAATTCATCCGCCGTTAGACTAGGGACATTCTCACTTGCCCATGTTCCTAAAAGTAAATCAACCTCGAGCCAACCACGTTGTTTGGATCTGTATACCAAACGCTTCTTACGAACGTCAAGTTCCGTGTCATCACCAAGTGAAGCTTGAGGGATATCTTGCAGACTGGGGAGTTTAATATGTTTCTCAAAAATCTCTTCACTTCTTGGTTTTGCAATTTTGAGCAGCTACCCGAATGACCAATTCAAATTGCAATGATTACATGTTAGTTTCTTGAAAAAAAGCAAAACGAAACCGAAAGGGAAAAGGACAGTGGTATAAATACGGCATTTTCTACACCATTTTTCTCGTGTTATAACGACACGTACCTCTTCTTCACGTGCAGAAAGCTTGGGCTCGGCTTCACCACTATCACCGCGGTACCAACATCGCTGGGTTAATACACTTGTTGATTTGGACAATCTGGTGGCTACAGACCGTGATGCGGTACTTGCCGCTGACTTGAGCATCATCATTTGGCTCATTGTGTGTAACCCTTGTGAGACCTGAGCTGGTGTCTTTCGGATTCTTTCTTAGTTTTGAATTTTCTCCTCTCTCGACTCGTCTCGGCTTACTGCCATCTTCGAATCTGTCTGTCGGCTTGTCCCTCGAAAATTAAAAAGAAGACATGAAGAATGAAGAATGAAGAAAGACTGGAAAAAATCGAGGTTTACTATGGCTAAATAAATCTAGACCTCGTTAAGAAAATTTTGTTTTCCTGCACAGAGCCAAAGATTGCATGCCTCGTTTTGAGAAAAAATGTTTTCGTCCACAACGACCCAAACTTTCTTTGACACCTATTAATACTTCTTGTTGGTTGAGACGTGCGTGCAATTTTCCCATTTCTCCATCACCACTCGATTCTTGCATACAAGATTTGAACGCAAGACCAAATTCATATTTGCAATTTCGTAAACGCAATTTTCGAACGATTCATTCCAAACCTACTTATGACACGTCGTAGATTCTGAGACGTGTGTGTATTTTTCACGAGTCATTATCAGGTATGATTCTGTTTCAACATCATGGGCGTGTAAGACTAAAGGACTGAATCTTGACAAGACTACTTCTGTGTCTCTTAACCAAACCAAGATTGATCTTGTTTATGGGGCAATATTCCAAACTTCAGACCGTCTTCGATTTTTCTGAAGCACTGGACTTGAACTTTCTATGAAACGACCGATTTCTCAGTGCGAAGGATACTGTTCATCACGTTACCTGAAAAAGGACTACACGTCATTAAATTGGACTATAAAATTGCATGTAGGAGTTGACAGATGTTCTTCACCTGATAATTGCTGTATGCATAGAGATGCCAAAACCGTTTTTCTCTTTTCTCCCATTAGAAGGCCAATCGGTATTCTGTTATTTATTTTTCTTTTTTTTGTCGATTACGTTTCCATGTAGCACTTGACTTCGCTCAGCTTGCACATAATATCACATCGAGTAACAGCTACACGTACTGAATAAATAGTTTGTGTTGATAGAGCAGACCAAAAATGAGAAACACACTGCGTTCACCAAATAATCCTCAACAAGTGTATTATCGTTTTAGACAGAAGCCTTCAGTTCATTTGGGAGTTATCAGCAACAAAATAGCAAGAAGTTCTCTTTACCAACTAAGGAAAAAACTCTCAAGAACATCAGATGAGTACACTTTCGTAATTATAAAAACTTTGACAAGGCGCGGGTTGACGACTAATGATTACAATGAAGACCCACAAGTTGATATTGATACACTTCTTACAAACTTTAGTGAAAATCACGGTAACTTCTCTAGTTGTATTGATACGTTCTTCGATGAAAATTACGTCTACGTTGTTATGGCCAACGGGGCAAATTGAATACATGATACGGACATATATATTATACACATACATTATATCAACCCTACTTTTGGAACTTCACTAAACACTTCCAGTATGCTATATTGTTCAGGACTCCAACGTATGGCTACCATTATTTGTAACTTACGCACGCACACACGCATAAGCTTCTCTAATTGAGATAGCGATAATCCCCCAACAGACTTGATTGCATCATAACTCAATAATTCTATAATTTTGATAAGTTTAAGCTTGTTATCGTGGGACTAGGTACGAACTCCTCTAACTGGACAACAGAACTAGTTGGGTGTAATCGCAGAAAGCGCTTTAAATCGCCGATTGTATTGATCCCAAACGCTTGAGGCGATGATGTTTCAGAAAGGTGGCATGCATTACCAATTATACGAATGCAACCAGAAGGTTCGACAAATTCTTTTCCCACGCGTTGCTGTAGAAAGCGAACTATCTTCAGAGATACCGGTAGTTGCTTACTAAGATCAAATCCAAGTAATTCTCCAAAACCCAAAATAGTACACATGCCATAAGGAACTGCATCGTCGAATAAGCCTGGGAGATCTGGTGAGAGAAAATGGCCTGACTTATCTCTCGTTCCAAAAGGTGAAAATAGGATCGAAGATAGATGGGGGTCGTTGTGAAGGCTATATTGCACAAGGCGTTGAATTGTTGAGTGAAAATGTAAACCAGAAGCAGTTTTTTCTGTCGTTTCTACATTGCTTTGTTCATTGTCTATATCGTCGTTCCCTGTCAGCTGGCAAACGAAATCTCCAATAATTGCTGGTAATAGACCTCCATTCTTAGAAACGGCATAATATCCAATTGGTGATAACACATCATCTAACGCTTTGGTGATCAATTTCAATTCCTTGATAACATCTAGTACAAGACCTGACGAGTGGACTTTTCTGAAATCATGAATGGATTCAATTTCTAAATTATCCAAAGATAATCCAACATCCTTGTCTTCAAGCAACGTAAAAAGAAGGCAAGAATCCACTATTGGATATGGATTATGCATCGTGAAATGCAGAAAGGATAGAGAAGCATGTGGGTCTGCTAAATCGCCAATTTGAACTGAAGTTTCGGTATAATGTGAAGGTGCGTTGAGAGTATTGAGACATTCTACTTTTCGTTTCAAGATTCTTTCGAGGGTAACAGACACCTGGTTTCGAATAGAAGGAAGCGAAGGACAGCAAGTAGCCAACATTTTGTCTTGCCCCGCAAAGAAGACACCCAATCCAGGTTCCAAAACATAAGATACAAAGGGATGTTCCCTCAAGCCGAAGAAAGCTAAGGACCTCTTTCTTCGTTGATAGGTAGATGGTTTTTCAATTGCGAAGGCAATCCGTGCCATCCAGTCAGTCAGATGAATTGGACCAAGTGTACCTATCAGTAAAGGACATGTATCAGATAAAAGCACTTCACCATTCTTATCAAGACTGTAAAAAGATCTCGCCAAATGGACTAAAATATTTAGTTGTTCGCTTGCACCACAGCAAATCATTATAATGTCGGCTACAGCACCATCATCACTGAATGTGTTTTTGCCCGAAATTGCATCGTCAAGATTTGTAATTGAAAACAATGAATCTGGTGCCCCCACGTGAGTTTTCCACCAATTAACACTTGGCAAAGCTGACTTCTGTTCATGGAAACGCCATGCTCTGTGATGACCAGCACTGTTCTTGGTGTCGACAAAGACGGTTTCATCTACACCTGGCATCTGCACAATCCTAAGAACATGTTCATCTCCAAGCAGCGAACACAATACTCCTGCTTCTGCCACACCCTCTATTCCTACAACCAGAACGACAGTCGTGTGATGACGCAGTTCGACACCCTGTTCTTTTTGCATTTGTGTGAGTAGCTATGGGCGAGACAGAGGACGAAAAACCCATCGTCATCTCAACATTGATCAGAACATTCAGGTTTGTCAGTTGGCCGTGAGCTTCCGTTTTGCTTTAGATCTTGTCTTCATTCGCACTAGAGTTGAGGGTTTCAAAGGTCAAAAGATATGAGGATCATGAAGGTATTTTGGGGGATCATAGTGGGTACTATAGATATTTAAGGGGTGATTGTAGAATTTTGACCATCATGAGTGATGGATCATGGGCTGAGGTGATGAGTGATGAGTGGTGAGTGGCTCTCCCGTGACAAAATGCAACCAAGGATGTCTTTGATAAAACAAAGCACCAGCTTAGCTAAGCATTACACATTAGCAAAAAACCTTTGAATTATTTTAGCTGATGCTCTAAAGCTACAATAAGGCCATAAAATCTATCAATTATTTCTCTAAGAGTTGCAGAAGATCGACTTTTAACATGACAAGCAGACACAACCTAACATGTAATTATATTTTGTATTCGTCATGATGGTTCGTCTTTTATAGCAGTATCATTTGATTCATGTAGCTCCATCTCTCCGTCGTGACCGTTCATATGACCATTTTCAGAAGGGGATATCTCGTCCACTTCTTCCATATTAGCATCAGCTGTCTCTTCTGATTTGTCTGCATAGGAAGCAATAATTTGTAGCAATTCATCACGTTTTTCGTCTGTCATTCTTGAATGCAGTTCCTCAATCATTAAATGTATTTCAACCGGTTCTCTTGGCAGTAAATTCAAAATTTGTAGAGTTTCTGCATCGGTCAATCCAAAGCTTTCATCTGATGTTGGAGTTTCTGGTTTGTTCTTATTTCCGTTTTTCTCGCCATTATCCGACTTCTTGGGGGAATTTGTGGTTGGAATCTTTTTCCCACGAAGAGTAGCTACAAGTTGTGGCATACGTTTGGGGTCTAAATTTGCGCTGGGTGTTTGTTGCAAATAAGCATATACTTCATCTTCGATCCAATCACGATGTTTCAATTTGGGGTGCTGCCTTCGTTTCGAATTTTGATGTTTGTCTGATTGTTCTGCGTCTCGATTTTCAATTCGCTCCGCCAGAATATGCATTACTTCCAAGTTTGTCACCAACGTGGGAGTGTCACTGTTGGTCAGTGTCTCCATAGTTAATGCTTACAGGTTAGTGTTTGTACAGAAAATCAGGTTTTCCAGGGGGAAAGGTCTAATTTTCCTTTTCTTGTACAACCTTTGACCAAAATCTTTACAAGGAAGATAAATACAGAAAATTTTAGTGAGCTTTAGCTGGATGTACTGTCGTGTTCTTATTGTTGAGCTCTGTGGAGTTCTGAGATGTGTCTCTGCAATGGCAGGCCTGTTTTTTAGTTTGTGTGGCTTGTGGCTTGCTTGTGGTGTCGTCCCGCGTGTCCAGCAGTTGTTTCACCAAGCAGCACACTCACTCGCAGGGGGGGAGCGGAGACTCGAGACATCGCCTTGAGTGAAAGTTGCCGCGCGTTTTCGTGCAGAGATGCAACAGAGGGAGGTGTCAAAATTTGGGGTGTTCGTCTTGACTCGAATGACAGATCGAGCGCACGGCCAGACTATCATTGTGAGGCTGAACTGAAAATAATAGAAACTACCATTCTAAAACTAGAGAAGAACTCACTTCTCTATATCTTGATGGTAGACCTTGTCAAGCTCTATCCGTATGCGATCAATGCTCCAACCTAATTGACTTTTAACAAACCGGATTACCTCTTCAGCAAATCCAATTAATTTTCTCCTAATTTATGTTCACTCTCCATAGAACTATCATGTGCCTGAGCGTATCTGGGATGACATCATACCGAGCAAGAAAGACATTAGAGACTCGTGGGAGAAAATTCCCAATGTGAAAATAATTAGTAGAGAATAAAGCAATATTTTTAAGGCATAAATTAAATTTCTTTCCCCGAGTTCAAACTGCCTCTATTCATTCACTTTTAACAACATATAGTTGTCCATGTTTATCTAGACTTTGAATGAATTCTATCTCTCTAGTTTGACTTGATGCAGTTCCCAAGCATAATTGAAAAACGTTTCTATGATATATATCTATGGGATTGGGTTGACCTTAAAATGCATGTTGATGAGGGAGAGTATCAAGCATTTTAGGTCTTGTGTAAGATAATAAAATATTGTGAGACCTTCGGGGTCACTGCTATTTTGACAGTCACCCAAACTCCCTATTTCTGTAGACGTAAAAGCAATATGCTCATTCCCAATTTTTATTTCGATTTCAATTCGTCCCTTGTCCTTCTCCGGTTCTTTCCAGTTACTGTCATCGACCTTGGTGATTTCACTCTCGACGATGATACGTCTCGTCTCTTTGACAACGGCAGGAGACACAAATACCTCCCTCCGAATCATGTTATCATGCTTATAGTTGGAGTTATTGCAATACCGCAGTTTGCCACTTGGATACAACTCAAATTCCATGAACTCGTGCCCATAGTTCTGTCGACCAACGTAATATCTAACGTAAAATTCATCTTCATCATGAGTAACGTCCGCCAGTTGAGACGATGATATCGACATACCGAAAATACAATGTCGAATCACTATTTCGATGTATTTGTGGGGGGAAATGAGAGATGACAATAATTGAACTGGTTGTTTCTTTGTCTGAAATTATGGTCTTTGTAATCCGGTGTCCCTCTTTCGTCTGTGTATTACTTCCCTTGTTTCTTGCGGCAGCTAAATCTGCACGCACTCTTTTTGTGCTCGTTCAGTTCGTTGCTACATTCACACTCTTATGTAATGCTGTGCCCAAGGAAGTTGTATCGTCACAGATGCTTCTGTAAAATTACTGGCACGTTTTCACGCCTCGATATTATCGTGCATACGGTGATAGCGGTGACAGGGTGAGGGCTATTGAGCCCTTTCGAACAGCTGTAGATTACAGATGTTTGGTACTGCCTGTCAAGCACACTTCTTGTCAAAAGATACTAAAGTCTCTCGTGTGTTCTGATTGGCCAAACCATTTTTGACGCACGAACACTCCCAAGCATCACATGTATTTTGTGTTGGAAACTTCTCTAAAGATACTTTTCATTTTTCTGCATGTCCTCCTTGCGAGCTACCGTTATGCTCGACTGACATCCTTTCTTTTTTCACTTTTGTCGAATCCCTACTCTACCGCCATGACGGCACCAACATGCCAAGGCCTTACAGACCACGCTTCGGCACAGCTAGTAAAGATGTTGTTACAAAGGGGTTATTTTCATGATGCAGAAACAATCTTGGGTGATGAAGGGGGGGATAATGACTCATTGGATGCTTTTTTGGCCATGAAGGAAGGAGGGAAACAATCTTTCAGTGAAAATGATGAAACTTGTCAGCTTGTATCCACCACAGATGGTCATTACTTAACTCGTTCGCAGCTTCAACATGAATTAAGCGAGGAGATCAGTTCACGTGGTCGCTTATCATTCGTAGATGCTTCCGAAAAATTTTCAGTTCCTCTTTTTCAAATCGAACGAGTATCATCCCGTTTGCTAGATCAGGACAAAACATTGCATCTTGTTGGTACCGATTTGATTACAACGCAACATTTCAATAGTTTAGCTGATCAAGTTGACTTACACTTAAATTCTGGAGATGGTCATATTTTGATATCGGAAGTCGCAAGCACAATATATCAAATGCAATTAGATGTCGTCTTAAAGGAACTCATGAGTCGTCTAGATGGGAATCCGATCAATGCTAAATTATCAATGATTGGAGGTGCCAAGGTCCTTGTTTCACCCAAATATGAAGAAAGTCAATCTCAAAAGATCCAGAATACATTCAGTGCGTTGGATCAACCTACTCTGGTGGAAACTATCTGCCAAGAAAATGGGTGGGATAGTTTGTTTGTACTACCGTTGCTTAGAGAACTTTGTAAGAACGACAAAGTACCGGGCGAACTTCATGAGTCATCAGAGTCGTCATTATCTGCTGGAAGTGTGTATGTACCATATGTATATGAAAAAATGCAACGTAAAACTGTAGATGAATTTTTCAGTGCAAACGGTTGGATAACAGCAGAGAAATGTCTTGCAATAGGTATTCCAAAGGGTAGAATGGGTGAATTCGTACAGGATTCGTTCTCTTCGGCGGTTATTCTGTCCGAATCTGTGATTAACATCGATATGATTGTTCCAGCCATAGAATTGGCTGTACAAGAAGCTATTGCTGGTGAATCATTGTTAGACTTAAAGCTAACCCTTCCAGAGGATTTGGTATCTAATGAAAATGATATAAGTCGAATTATGAATGATCTAGTTCTGCCGAGATTGGCAGAAGACGATGGCAAGCGCAAGAGTTCACATGGAAAGTGCTTAATCTCTAATGGAGAAGCGCTCTTTTTTAGCTCACAAATGATTGAAAAAATCGAAAAGAATATCGTAGTCCCATTAGTAGAGTCGTATGGCAAATCTCGTGCGGAAGAGATCGATGAGATGGAGATGACGGCTGCAAGTGGAAAAAGTGCTGCGCATGTGGATGAAGATGAAAGCCGATCAAAAGTCTCAGGTAAGGAGAAAAGGAAAAAGAGAAAGGCTGCTAAAGAGAAAAAGTCGTCTACAAAGTCAGGTGAAACTCTCTCTTTTGGTGTAGTGCCGATAGCTGTTGTTGCCCACAAAGTTGCAGAGCATTACCCCGACCTTGCTGACATTCAAGAAAGTCACGGGCCAATAAGCGAACCTGGTGATGAAAATCCTCCGTTGTGGGATGAAGCAGAAAGTGGAGGCCCTATTTTTGAATTTTGTCGTGTAGCTTTATACAATCGAAAGTTTGAAGAAAAGTGTGCGAAAGCGGTGAAAGCAGAACTAGACAGAATCAAATCTGCGAGGAATGCTAGTGTTAGCAGTCGCAAGGATGGAGCTGCCAGAGTCCGCAACATCGAGAATTCCTTTGAAGATGCAATATGTTTTCCGGCAGCATGCTATCAAATTCAAATGCTTGCCAAGTTTGTTCGACACGTAGCTTCTTTCGAATCGTCCGATGATGCTGTTGCTTCGTTGAAGAAAGATTTTCTAGTTGGTTGTGCAAACTTTACTCGTCGGATCACTGAATTCGCTCTTTGGAACAATCAGCTCGAAGGAGTCTCTTTTATGTTTGATAAAGATACTTCAGCAGCTTTAAATATCAAAGAAGCTGAATATGCTGATCTTCCGTACTACTGCCGCCCGGTCGATTATTCGATCCGGAACTTTCAACCAGTTTATTTGTCTTGTAAGCCTGGTAAGGATGGAGAAATTCGTGACCCACTGAAGGCAATGCGTGAATTGCTTCCTGGAAATGTCGGCGTGGCTGTTGCCAGAATGTGGACATTGTGCGGTGGCGAGTTTTATGACGGAGGAAAACGACCGGGTGATTTCGACAAATTTTTAGAACATGCGGAAGAGACATGCCTGTAAGTATCCATCCACTCTAGGGAGAATTGTTGTTGTTTGCTTGTGCAAAAAACTCTAATTTTTTAATTGCCTTTGTTTCTGTTTGATAGTACCATTTGTGGTCTTCCATTTAAGATGTTAGATAAAAAGTCCGAAAAGCAGGCGCTGTTTTCTCGGAGAAAGGAATTGACCGATGCCCTAGAAAAAGCTGAGGAACCAAGTTCTGTACTGGATCTCACCATTATGTTATTATTCCAACAGGTAAGTGTCTCCGTTACCCACATCAATGTGTTGGCGCTTACATAATTAACGTTTTTGAGTCTCTTTTCTTGGCATATCACAGGTAAAGAATATCGTGGTGATGGGAAACCTTCTTTCGGGGCCAGTACTGGACATCCTTGCGAAAGAAAAGAAAATGCCAGAGACTGTATCCGAATTTTTAAAGGGTGTAGCCTCTGATATTGAAAAGAACGATGCAATTTCTGAAAATACGGTACTTTCTATCAAGTCTTGTGGTCTGAGCCGAGATATTTCAAAGCACAACATTGAATGACTTTTTTCTAAAAATAATGTAATATTGGCAATTACAATCTAACATCTAGTGTAATCTAGCTAGCTATAGATCTCGTGCTTGTGATGGCATAATCATGGTTTTAAGCCTTCATGTGACATGCTGCTCAGTTTCAATAAATCTTCTAAACGAATCATTTCTACAGGTTCGTCGCCTTTATCTCCCCAATAGCATCTTAACGTTTCTCCATTCAGAGAGAAACGGACATAGTGGTCGCCTTGGACACTTTCAGGGGCTTCAACGTCAGTTGCCTCGATGAGTTCAATCTTTAGGTAGGAGCCATATTCAGGCCATGCTGTGGGTTGCTCTAGCCGGAAGGCACACAATAGTCCAATAAGAGTAGAATCGTGGCCACTATAAATATGGAGCAAATGGTCGTCCTCTGTTGCGCCTTCGGACTTCTGGCGATGCATATTATCGACAATTTGAGTGACCATCTTGTTCATTGCCAAGTATGCCAAGCGTGGGTGACGCAAGTTCTCAAACCACTTCCATGCAGCATGTGAAGAAATAGCTTCTTGATCTTCTTTCGTGATGTCCGGCGGAAGAAGATCACGCACCTGCAGGCATTTGGTGATTTCAGCCAACTGGGTCCATGGAAGAGGTTTGAGTTTCGTTTCCGCTGTTATTTTTTGCTTCTCTTCTCCAATTCCGAACGAAACATCGTGAGCGTCATCGGCGAGAGCGTGTTGCAATGCTTCCGTGGTTCTGATTGCGAGCTCTTTCATCTTTTCCTCGCGTTCCTGCAAATGTGGTCGGGCTGCCAACAACTTTTCAAGCTCCTCTTGTTCTTTACTTCCACGAGGCTGTGGATCTGGGATCAAGATACTAGTATGCCTTACATCAATTTCGTGAGTATGCTCGATATCACCCTCTGGAAAAAGACCTATCAACAGTCCCTGAACGCTATGGATTGTTCGGGGGAAGTCGGTGGAAACAACCTTGATCCTTTTTGGATCTAATGGAACATCTGGTGTAAACAAACGACCCTTATGCAAGTGAACATGACCCTCTTCGTCGATATGATGATCATCTAGATCATCTACATGCAATTCTTCCCTCAATTTGCTTCCCAATTGCACCATTTGCAATAAACCTAATTGAGATAATTGGCCGAATGGCCCACGGCCTTTGGCGAAGTGTTTGTCTTCCTTTCCTTCTTCACGAATTAGTTTCGTATTTTCTGATATCTTGGACAAAATTTCTGGTTTTGGAAGAGCCGACTGCCAAAAAGTCTCATTTTTCAATGGAGTAATGGGCGTCCGATCACCGTGACGATGGATCACGTGAACCTGAACAGTCTTGAATTTCTTTCGGGCTTCGTTGGGATGAGGACCAGCTGGGTTTTTAGTTGAATCTCTGTAGAGTTTCGGTAGACTATCTGGACGAGCTGATGCCCTAACAAACAGGCGACTTCGGTTCCTTGTTACAAAGGCGATGAGCATCGCAAGATGGATGAGAGGCCTCGAAAACATCTTCTTTAAGGTCTCACCTTGTCTTCGTCGTTCAATCACAACGTGGGCTTCTCGTTTCCTTTCCTTGTTCTCACCCCTCTTTTTGGATCTTTTCCGTCTTTTCTGTCGCACAGGGAAACAAAGATTCTCAGATTTGACACCTGTCGAATAATGGCGAACGTCAGACGGCTTCATCAGACTGCCCCCTCTCGCCATTTAAGTGATTGATTCACTCGACTAGAGTTACTTCCGTCTTTGTTTGTTCTCTCTTCTCTAGGTACTCTACCAGGTACGGTAGAGCTCTAGAGAGGAAGGTCTTACAGGTACGAGTACCGTTGGTCCTACAGCAGTAGATTCTATGTACCTACTGGTAGAGGTAAAAAGGTACAAGTACAATACGTAGTCTATGTAGGACCTACTCTTCCCGCCCGAGAACAGACTGTCCACAGTTCAATGACGTGTTTGTGATTCAGTGAGATCGGATTTTAGAAGAATTTTTCTACCGGGCAAGAGTTTTTTCTCCCTGCTGCAGAAGCTCATCTTTCTAAACCCCGAACAACAGGTTCGCTTGCAATCGAAGATAAAAGCTATCTCCGGCAACGTGGTTGTGTTGTCAAGATGCGTATTGCAATGATCTCTTCTCTACTTTTTAGTGTGTGCGCTGTTCCAGTCTTGGCTTTTGTTCCAAGTGGTTCCAGATTTGGATTAGTCAGTACAAAGCCTTCGACAATCCTCTTTTCATCTACCGACAATGTCCAAACTGGACTACTTTCGGTGACTTTGGAAAAACCTTTAGGGATGCTTCTTGAAGAAATGGAAGAGGGGGCTCCTTTGGGAGTGAAAGTTGAAGAACTAGCTGACAGTGGATCAGCATACGCGTCACCTTACAAGGATCAACTAGTTGGATTAAAATTAGCAACCGTCATGGGAGAAGATGTAACGGCTATTGGATTTGATGATGTTATGGAAAAGATTATCGATGCTCCATCGCCTGTAACAATCGAATTTGAAGTAGAAGCGGCAGCTGTAGCTGGTGATGTTGAAGAGAAAGTTTCATTTGATGTAGGAACTCCAGTGACAATTCAAGTTATTCAAGAGGGCAAACCCGACCTAGAAATCAATGCACAGGTTGGAGACAACTTGCGAAAAACCCTTCTAGAAAACGATGTTGAGTTGTACAGAGGCCTCAAAAAGAAACTTGGTAATTGCGGTGGTGTTGGTCAGTGTACCTTCTGCGCGGTAGATTTCAAGGATAGTGAAGGCTGGGAAGAAAGATCTGAATACGAGGATGGCAGACTCAAGAAGGCCCCTAATGCTCGTCTTGCCTGCCTCAACAATATCCAGGTAAGTAAAAAGTTCAGAATCGGGAAATGTCTCGCTTGGTACGAGTGAACCGTTCTCAGGTATTTTGCTCACCTTGAATTTCTAATCTTTTGATATCCTTTAGGGACCCGCTACGATCAGAGTTCAGTAATGCATATATTCAAATAAAATTGTCAAAGTAACAGTAGAGTAGGAACTGGTTGGTTTTGATGCTATTAGAAATCATTACTTGTTAGCTGTATATTATAACGTCATCGTCCAGTGTCGGCCCAGATGTTATTTATCTGCTCGTTTGGAGATTATTTGATTTTTTTCGCTCCGCACCATGAGCATGTTTCAGATGCGTTTTTAATACAGCTAGTTTTTCTCTTGTAGTCTCTAGTTGTTGTGCCATTGCTCTTGCCACTTGCATTTGATACGCGACGGCCCGGTCAGTGGTCGCTGCGCACATCCAGTGTCTGTATGACGAACCTAATAGTGCTATTTCATTCTCCCTGGTCTTTTTCTCGATGAAACGACACATCATTTTTGCACCTGCGGCCCTCATTGATCGTTTGGTCTCTTCCTCATTAACAATGCTAGACAAAGTTTGCTGATCCTCTGCTGAAGTACTTATCGCTGATTCTTCGTTGTGTTGAGTTGTATCTTTTGGAGGCCGTTTGTAAGGTGTTTCTTTCATGAGCAATTCCGATCTCAATCGAGTGACGGTAGATCCTAAAACTTGAGAGTGAGCTATCAATCGGTCTGTTTCGTTTTTCCTTTCGTCGAGTTTGTTCTCGAGTTTTTTTACTTCGTTTGCATGAAGTGCACACCTGTCTAAAGCATCTGATTCGCGTTCCTTGGCACGTCTGCACGTCTCTTCCCATTCGACAATTTTGGTGCAAAGAGCCCTGTTCTCATCCTCCACTCCCTCGATTTTCAAAGCTGCTTGCGCAAGTTGAACCTCCAACTCGTTGACAAGTAGACTTGCATCGTTAGATTCTTTTTCGAGCAGTTCACGGGCCTTCTCGACCTCCTCCCGAATTGTATGTTCTTGCTCCAGCGCAGCCTCTTCCAGTTCGGCTATTCTTTGTTCCATCTTAGCAGTCTGCTCACGATGTTTTTGGGCAATTTCATCCGACTTGGTGACCTTCTCTTCTGACAATCGAACCGCCTCTTTTTGTTCGTCAACAACCTCGCAAGCTGCAGTTAGTTTCGATACTGCTTCATCTCGAGATGATTCCAGTTTCTCAATACGACATCGTTGGCTTTCAGTTTCCCTCTCAAGAGATACCTTTTCTGTTTCTTTCGCTTGGAGAGCACTTTCAACCAGTTTTCTCTTTCCTTCGCATACAGCCAACAGATTCTGGGAGGAATCAAGATCGTTCTTCACAGAACTCAGCTCGTCCTGCATATTTGAAAGCTTTTTTGCAAATTGTTTTTCTGATGCTTCAAGTTTTGACTGAGATTGATCCATGAGAGCTTGCACTTCCGTTACCTTATTTTCAAGTTTGGATATCTCCAATGCTGTACTGTCCAATGCAATTTTCAGAGAATTTCTTTCGTTTATTAAGTTTGATTCGGTGATTTTTGCAACAGACAGCTTGCTCTGGCTCTCTAATAGAGATTCGTGCAATTTGTTTATAGAGGCTTCATACTTCTCTTCTTTGTCTTTACCTGCCTGCACCACGCCGTCTACATGCTTCTTCAGGTCTTCTAGCTGTTGAAACAGGGATTTGTTTTCGGACACCGCATGCGTCAATTTCATTTCTAACTTTTCCTGGGTATTCTTGGTTTCAGAAAGCACATCCTCTAGTGATTCGACCTCTTCTTCAGCAGCAAGCTGAGCAGATCTTGTGGACCGCAACCGCTCTTCCATAAGCTCATTTGTCTTCACAAGCAATTCGAATTCCCTGGACATATCCTCTAGGTCTGCTTCCAGGCTCTTCACGCGCTTAAATCTTTGTGCTGCTTCTGCACGAGCATCCTTAGCACGAGATTCCGCCTGCGCAAGCTGCTTTCCTAGGAAACTGCTTCTCAGGCCACCAACTTCATTCACTGATCTCTCTTGTGCTTGTCCGGATACATTGCTCTGTTTGTCCGTTACATCTGATAAACTGACTTCCTCGCTGTCAAAGTCACTATGAAGCTTTGAAACAAGGTCTTCAGCCTCACGAAGTGCACTAGAAATGCGTGCAAATTCTTTCTTTTCCGACGAGCTATCAGCCTCGTTCAGGCGCCGTTCCAGCTCTGCATTGGCTCGAGCTATGTCTTCCTTTTCCCGTGTGGCTACAGCAAATTTGCGTTCAAGCTTAGAGATTTCGTTGCTGTGGATTTTACTGAGGTCGTTTAGTCGCTTGCGCAACTTAGAGTCTGAAGATGTCGCTTTCGAAAGTTGCTTCTTCAGGCTACAAATTTCTTCCTCCTTTTCGTTTAAAATGCTAGAGACGGCCTCTTCGCTGAATTCCTGTAAATCAGTGAGAGCTTCTTCCTTCTCACTTTCAAAGCGCCGAAGCTCGTCCAAATGATCCTGTTTTATTTTCTGAAGCGCATTGTTCAGTACAGTTATTTCTTCCTTGGACATTTTCATATTTTGTTCAAGATTTTGGATGTGAGAATCCTTTTGGGTTAGACACGATTTCATTTTATCAATAACTTTGTCAACTTCCTGCGAATAGAACGAGTGTAGCCTATTAACCTCGTCTTCAACGGTCTCCCTACTTTGACTCGCCAGAGTGATTTTAAGTTCTTCCATCTGTGTTTGCAGATCTTCAGATTTCCTAGATGCAAATCCAAGAGCCTCATCTTTTTCATTCATAAGTTTCTCCAACTGATCTATTCTATCACTTTTTTTCAGTACACTATTTTCTGTATCTTCAAGAAAGGCTTCTTTTGAAACGAGTTCCTGTTCAAGATTTTGAATTTGTGCATCTTTCTCTGCCATACACATATTCATTTTGTCAAGTTCCTCCAAATAGAAGATATCCAGCTTGTTCGTTTCGTTCTGAATCTTTTCCTTGTTTTCATTTGCCATGGCAATTGTAACTTCTTCCACTTTAGTTCGCAGATCATCAGAATTCTTGTTTGCGACCGCTAAAGCCACTTCCTTTTCGTTCAAGAGCTTTTCGAGCTCTTCAATTCTGGTTCTTTGACTCTGTAAGTCATCCTTTGTATCTTTGATTAGCGCTTCCCGTGAAATGACTTTCTCTTCAAGACTTTGAATTTGCGAATCCTTCTGGGTGAGAATTCTATCCATTTCTTCCAGTCCTTGCGAATATAGCATGTCCAGCTTATCCACCTCATCTTGGATTTTTTCCTCGCTTTGGTTGGCCATCATGACAGAATAATCTTTCATCTTTGATTGTAGATCGTCGAAATTTATACTTGCGGCGACAAGCGCATCGTCTTTCTCGTTCGTGAGTTTCTCAAGTTCCTCGATTCTGTCGTTTTTTATTCGTAAGTCATTTTCTGCCACTTCGAGGGCAGCTTCCGTTGACGCAAGCTTAGTTGCGAGCTCATTGAGGTTCGATTCACTTTCTTGGTTTATCTGTGACAGTTGCTTCTCGAGTTGTGAAACGCGATTCAGTGCCGCCGAGAGTTCCTCCTGTGAATTTCTCAACTGGTCATCTAGGAAGGTCTTCTCAGCATTCGCTTCGTTAACAATGACTTCAAGTTCCTCGATTTTATGAACAAGCTTTTCCTCTGTAGATCTAGCAGCTTCAACTGCAGCCATAGTGTTATGGAGTACGGTATCTTTCTCCTTTACCATTGTCCTGAGCATCTCTACAGATGCATCGCGTGAACTCAATTCATCAGCCAAATTCTCAATCTCAATGTCCTTCTCCTTTAGTGTTGATTCAAGAGTACTTCTAGTTTCATCCACTTGGTTTTGGACAGCATCAAATCGACCACGAGCTCTATCCAATTCAATCCGAACCTGCTCTAACTCAGTAGCTACTTCGTCCTTCTCCCTCCGTGCGTCTTGGACTATTGAATCAAACTCGACAGCTTGGTTTGTGAGATCTTCCTGCTTTGAAAGCAATTCATTCACGTATATCTTGGTAGAATCAAGTTCCGCAATCTTTTGTTGCAATTTATCTCGTAAAGCTTGGACACAGGATTCCAATTCTGTATTTCTTGCAGTAAAAGTACTATCCATTTCCTCCATGCGGGTCAACATTTCTTTTACCTTCGCCTCAAGTTCATGCTCGGTCTCCTCTAACTGACTTCGAGCATTCTTTTCTCGATCAGAAGCTGCACTTTCTCTTGCTACAAGAGACGCCTTTTCTTTCTCGAATGAAACCTCCAGCTGTTGTTTCTGACGTTGAAGTTCTTCCACCTGCGAAACCAAATCATCACGAGCTGTCTTCGTTTGAAGCCGCTCTTCGTCAAGACTCCCTGACAGCACCTGTATTTGATTTTCCATGTCCTTTATTTGATCTTCAATTCTCTCCTGATGTTCCCTGGCAGCTTTCAGTTCCCGTTCGAGCTTTTCCTTGGCGTTACGTTCTGCCTCCTTTTCCTTAGAAATCTCTGCAATCTCCTTTTGCAACCGCTTTTGCTCTTCCTGGCTTGCGGTCAGGGCAACCTTGGCCTGACTCAGTTCAGCAAGGAGTTTTGTCTTGAGTTGAACAATATCATGAAATTCTCTATTTGAGTGACCAACAAGAACTTCACCCAATTTCGTAGACATTGCGGAAGTTACTGATGCTGTCAGGGACAATGATGAGGATGCAACAACACCTGCCACAGGCAACGCGACGTCTTTCACAACTGTCTTCAATACCTTTGAAGTAGACATAGCCCTTCCCGGTGTCGCGACGATTGCCGTGTTTTTCTCCTTGACCTTTCCAGAGCGTTGTTGTGTTTGTTGAGGAGGTGACGGTGTAGATTCTCGAGACTCAGAGAGAACGACCGTAGATAAATCGGCAGACAAGGTATCTTCCTCGTTAGTTTTGTCATTTGTCGACCTTGCTTTTTGGTCTGGTTGAAAAGAAGATAATATCTGTGAAGAAAGAACCTCTTCCGTTGATGAACCTCCGGTACCCGACACTATGTCCTCTACAGTATCAGGAGTCTCCGTATTTGCCATACCAGTACTGCTACTGGCCGACGATGGCTGCGCTTTCTCAGTCCAAACACTACGGAAAGATAAACGCCGACCTTGACTTGGCCATTTGAGCCTTGCAATAATATCACCATACTCCCAAGATGACACATCAATTCCCTCAATTGCAATCAGTAAGTCACTAGTGGAAATGAAGAGGGGGGAAGGTGAAACATAGTTGTGAGTCATGCGAGTTGGCAAGAAGTTTGAGAAAAGAAAAAGAATTGCAAATATATGCACGTACCCAGCTTTGATTTTTCCAGATTTACGAGCCTGTCCTGGACGTTGAGGTCCACCATCCACAAATTTCACTATACGACATCCAATTTCTTTACCCGTACTTTCAACAACAGGTTCAAGCTTTAGTCCAATAGGACCTGATTCAAACTGAACATGATACTCTACCTCTGTTGATGATGTATTCCCTTCCATACCACGACTCCCTCTGGTTTCTTGACTTTGATAAGTAATCGTTGACACAGCTTCCTCTTCGTCGACTTCTTCCATGAGGGAGGAAGTATTACTACTACTACTCTTTGAACTTTGAGTGTTTTTCTTCTTCTTCTTTGCTGATGTGACGCCTCTTCGAATACGAACTACTTTCTTTCCAGAAGACACTTTGTTATTCCGACCTGGTGCATTATTCGAAATGTCTTTTCCAAATTTTCTTGATGGAGTTTTAGCCGGCTGTGGTGTCAACGAAACAGTTTGCACTGGCTACATGGTTTTGAATAGGGAAGAGCAAAAGAGAAGAGAAATTAGCAATTTATAGCGGAAACCGCTGTATGTGCTTGTTTGAAGCACATTCAAATCATCATGTAAATTGAAAGGATTCTATCACTCTTCTTCAACTTCAGCTTTGAGAATCAAAAAAGACATACCAAAGTATCTACTGGAGAATAATCAAGATGCACAGGTGTGCCATCGTTAGCCGATGCCATTTTTTTCTGTCCAGGAACTTTCTGCTTTGTGTTGTTGATAATGTTGTTCTCTCACACTGCACCTGCCCTTGTTATCTTCTTGATTGGACCTTCTTTTCTCTCTGTTATGTTTTTGCGGTCAACTTTTCTCTTTGATTTGGATTTGAAATTTTATTGATGTCTTCAGTCATGAAGATTGTATTCAAAATGTTGTCACTCCTAATAGTTAGGTTATTGGGATATTACCTGGTAGGATTTCTCTTCTACTCTCTCTCTCCACACTACATTTTTTATTCTACGCTACCTGTACGGTACATCATTTTACTTACCTGGTTATACATACGCCTTTAAAAGTAAGAAAGATTGCATGAGCATCTTTACTACCAAGCCAGCGTTTAATGGGTCGTGCATGTAAAACGTGAATTGCTTGTATCGTATTGAGGGCCTCTTCTGCTGACGCAGTCGAGAAACGAGAAGAATGAGGCGAGAACTTCGTCCTTATCTCTCTCGTCCTGTTTTGTTGTTGTTGTCCGAGTTGCTGTCTTGTGGAACAACACAACAAAACCTCATCGTAAAAACGAGAATTCGAAACGCCGGCATCATCAATGTCAACCATGATATTCATTGTCGCGACAGTATTGATCTTGACCAATACAGCACAAGCATGGTCACCTGCAAAAAAAACAAGGAAGAATCATCGTCGTAGACCCCTGCACATGACTGTAACAATGGATACAAAGAATTCTGTCATGTGGGAACCCTCTGAAGAATATATGGAACAAACAGCTATGAAACGATTCCAAATAGACGTTCTTGGAGAATCTGAGAAGGGAGCAGGAGGATACGATGAATTATGGAAATGGTCTATAGATAATAGTGATGAATTTTGGGTGAAATTATTGGACTTTGTTGGAATCGAATATTCAGGATCAACATCACCAACAAAAGAAGGAAATACCATGCCAGATGTTACATACTTTCCTAATATCAAACTGAACTTTGCGGAAAATTTATTGAAACATGGTGTTCCAGAATCATATCTTTGTGACGAAGAAGCACTTGTAGTTGTATCTGAAGGTCGTAGTGATGAAATTCAACGTTGGACCTTTTCAGAATTGAGACAAGATACTGGACGGCTCAATAGAGCATTAGAAAAAATGGGAGTAACATCCGAAGATTCTTGTGGAGCATATTTACCCAATATTGGTGAAACAATCCTTGCCATGTTGGGAACAACAAGTACAGGAGCAGTTTGGACGTCGTGTTCTACAGACTTTGGAGCACAGGCTGTAGCTGATCGATTTAGTCAAGTTGGACCAAAGGTTCTATTTACAACAAATGGTTTTGTATTGAGAGGTGAAAATATGTCTATGGTTGATAAAGTTGAGCAGCTCGTCGAACAATTGCCAACGCTGGAAAAGATTGTCGTGATTGACATGATTGGAAATGAGGCTCCTGAATGGGAGAATGATCGGGTTAAGTCATTAATAGTCAGTTGGGAAGATTTCTTAAGGGACGGTTCTAACGATGATGGGAGTGCTCCTGAACCAAGGTTTACACGCGTTGACTTTTCTCATCCTCAGTTCGTATTGTATTCCTCTGGGACTACTGGAATGCCCAAAAGTATTGCTCATGGCACCGGTAATACTCTATTACAGCATGCGAAGGAACTTATTTTACATTCAGACCTCCGACCAAAGGATAGAATGTTATTCTTCACCACGTGTGGATGGATGATGTGGAACTGGATGACATCAAGTTTGTTTGCTGGTGCAGCAGTTGTGTGCTATGATGGATTTCCTGCTTATCCTAAACTGTCATCGCCCTGGGACCTTGTAGCAGATGAAAAAATCACTCATATGGGTACCACTCCTCGTTACCTTCAAGCCTGTAGGAAGCGTATTCGTCCTGGTAGAGATAATGATCTTGAAAGCCTTCGTGTGATTTTCTCCACGGGGTCTCCTCTCCTGCCGGAAGACTTTGATTACGTCTACAATTATGTAAAGGATGATGTCTTACTTGCATCGATTTCTGGTGGTACTGATATTTGTTCATGTTTTGCTCTTGGAAATCCACTCCTACCAGTCCGCAAGGGAGAACTTCAAGCATTCGGGCTGGGTTTGGACGCCTGTGCATATGATCGTGACACAAACAGCGTTGTTGTTGGAGCAAAAGCTGAACTTGTTTGTCGTCAACCCTTTGTGGCTGCTCCTGTTTGTTTTTTTGGTGACGATGAAAAGAAAACAAAGTACCGAGGAGCCTATTTTGAGGAAGATAATGGTCTCTGGTTCCACGGAGATCTGATAGAAACCACTGGATCTGTTGGTAACAGTGGTGGTATTGTTATTCACGGACGATCTGACACAACACTCAAGCCAGGTGGAATTCGTATTGGAACAGGAGAAATCTACCGCTTTGCAGAACAAGTTAGTGCTCTAGAAGATTCCCTAGTCATTGGTGAACAAATCAAGACCGGTAAACGTGCCGGCGATGTTCGTGTTGTCTTATTTGTCAAACTCAAGGACAATGAATTACTTAGCAAAGACCTTATCAACGAGATTAAAGAAACGATACGTGCTGGTGCATCTGATTCTCATGTCCCAGCCTTAATAAAGCAAGTTCAGAAAATTCCATATACCAAGTCTGGGAAGAAAGTAGAAGTTGCTGTCCGTGACCTCTTTGCTGGTGTAGAACCTAAAAATGTGGGAGCTCTGCAAGATCCGACTGCATTTGATGAGTATCGGGCCATGGCAGAGGAGGGTCTGTAATATTAGAAAAGGGAACCTCAGCATGAACATTTTTCACGGAACAGAAACATCAGTCAATAAACAGTAACGTATCCAAGTTTCTGAAAGTACGCTTTAGTCAACATTTTTCACAACCAACACAATGACAGCCATCGGTAAAAACAAGAGCCGTCTAATAATCATAGAGATAAATAATTGATGATTTATATAGCGACAGGTTTACGATAATCTCTTAAATATCAGTCGGCATGTCCGATTGAATAACACCTGTTTTGGTGTTTTGATAAGAAATCGACCCATCACCCAAGTTAGTAACCATTACCCAGTTGCTAGGCTTCGTTCCTTTCCTTGTTTTCTCGAATGAGTTTATACTATTTTTGAAAGGTAGAGATGGGATAAGTGGGGATTCAATCTTCACAATTAATTCACCTGGCTTTAAGGTGGCAGCATCAATGTTAACATGTGTTGTCACTACACCCGAAATGTCAAACTCAAGATGTCCCTTGGTTGCCAATTCTTTGATAGCTGTTGACTTATCGGCTGGAGAATAAATACTCACGGATGCTTGTCTTCGGGACGTACCACCAGTACCTGAGAGCGCATTGCCTGCAGCATTGTATGCACCGGTATCTAAACGAGCATATGTTCCTGACAATAATTTTCCCAAAACGGGTAGATCTGATATATTAAGTTGTACATTTGCAGGAGGTACACTATTGATTTGGATTTGTGCGGCTGTCGAGGATGATTCAGCGAATGAAGGGTCCACACCCAAAAATCCAAAAACAGTTGAAACCATAGCGAACGATGCAATGGACTTTGCACTTAAAGTTTTCACCTTATTTATCAGTTTCCTTCCAGGATACACTGGCATATACGCTGCAGTAATATCAGGACTCACTAAGACCATGGTCAAAACAAAAAGAGCCACCCGCCATTGTTCACGGAAGATCATTCTTACTTTTTTAATTGGGAATCTTACTTGAAAAAAAAACTCCTGAGAAATTGCGAACAGAAAAATTTTATCCCTTGTACCAAAAACAATTGTAAAGATCTGTGAGTTGAGATGATTCGAGGACGACTTGAACGTTTGTCGGCTTTGCTGGGTTCAAAGATTCTTGTTGTACCTGTTCCGGCAGGCAGGCGGTGTCAAAAGAGAGGAAGAACACAAAGCTCAAAAGGAAATGCAAAGAAAAATATGTCAAATGCCCAAAAGTCAAGATGTTTTGTGTCGATTCATAGACATCCCAAAATCCACAAACATACACACGCAAGACAACTCGGGAAGATTTGCTGCAATTACACTCCTTCACATATCATAATAAGCTTTTCGGAATACATATGGGAGTGTATTCGCTAGTATCTAGTAACCCCTTCCATAATGTACGTACCAGTTATGTGCTTACTGCTTACCCCTATTGTGTTTGTGCGCTGTGATGGGTGAAGCTAGTCTACTTTCGACACAAATTCAAAGTGTTTGACTTATTTTATAGTAATGTCATGTCTCCTTCCCTGTGAACCAACATTTGTGCAAAAGTCATTGATAGACTGTAAGAATATAGTTAAAGAATCCTCTCCTTTCTCTCTTTCTCTCTTTCTCTCTTTCTCTCTTTCTCTCTCTCTAGAGATTAAGTAGAGGCGTTCAAGAGCCAATGTTTCACGACTGAAATCTATATACCTGAAGATAGATGCCGTGCTGCATTCTTGCGATTAATATTGAACTTTAAATCTGTGTCAAATCATGTCGGCATTTTTTTAAATGGTAATAATTCATTATATTTGGTTATACATCTAATTACAGAGATCTTTTCTTTTTCTTATTTCTATTGTGTGTTTGTCTGTCTATACCTCTTCGAAAAAAATATATAATGTATGACTACAGGGGAGGGGGGGCTGTATTATTTTTGTTGTTGTTGTTGTTGTTGTGTACTTTACAATGATACAGATTCAAAAATGAGTTCACCATCTTCATTCAGACTAGCCATGGCTGGTCCACCTGGACGTAATCCTAATTCTTCTTCTACATCATCAATAGTTGTAAAACTATCCCCCACGCATACAAGTTCTGGATCAAAGCTACTCGCAAAGATACGTGCATTATTCGCATTAGTAGTAGTATTGCCAGAGGCTAATCCAGCCAAGGCACGTCCACGCAATTTGCCAAATACATATATATCACCATCTGCCAATACCTCACCACCAGGATTTACTTGTCCCATAATAATAAGTGATTGATTCTTATCAGCTGCAACTTGTTGTCCTGACCGTACGGAACCACGATATACCTTAGTTTCACCTAATACTGGTTCTGGCACTTGTATGGGTGGTGATTGTGACGATGACGTTTCTTCATCGTCATCATTTGAGTTGTCTTGGTCGACCAATGGTTCCTCTACTTCGACTTCAGGTGCCTCAGCCTCCGCCATTGCTGCTGCTTCCGCTTCAGCTGCTGCTGCTGCTGCTGCTTCGTCATTATCTTTTTCTTGTTGTTGTTGTATGGCAGCATCAATCTCTTCTGGAGTCATTCCACCTTTGTCTTCTAATTGTTGTACAACAAGTCGTACAACATCTTCGATACGAAATTTCGAATCCTTTTGACGGTCCAGCGCACGACTTTTACTCATGATGGATGGTAATCCTAATGTTTCCATGGCCTCCTGTTCCATGGTGGGTGGTGGATTGGATATACCCACAATACGGATACCAAAATTGGTATCTAACGTGTTGTACACATTGGTTAACAATCCCAAGGGTGGTGGTACATAATGGGGTGATCCATCCGGTACCAAGGCAGAGGTATCTAAAATGATGGGAACTCTCCATACTTGACCGGTCGAAGATTCTTTACCAGATAACATGGATCGTACAATAGTTGTGGTTGTGGTATTGGATGATTCTAACGCAGCACTTATACGGATACGTAAGGATTCAGCTGTATCGCCGCGTTCTAATCGTAAGGTTGGCATAAGATAGGAAGATGCGGATAAACGTACAGGTTGTTGCTGTTGTTGTTGTTGCTGTTGCTGTAAGTTTTGTGTTGTCGTCGTTTTTGGTTGTAATGATGATTGCGATATGGATGATGGCGGTGTTTTGTTCTTTATCTTTTTGCAAGTTGATGGATTTGATCCTACCCAAACATCAAGATAATTTTGTAAATTTCCTTGTTTCGAGGATGACAGATTTCGTTGTTGAGTATTTGTTGTAGTAGTAGTGTTTGGCGACACCATTCCTACTGTTGCCAGGAGTGGTATTTTTCTTGTAGTGTCAGCATTACCAATGATACGTTGACATCCTCGAAGTGTTGCAGCTGCAGCAGTCGATGTCGTGCGGATGACCATGATGATAATCCTCTTCAATTTTTTAAAAATCGATAGGATTGATTTTTTTTTTATTTTTTTTTGCTTTTTCCGTTTTATGTACACTTTGATAACGACAAAGCAAATCACACAAAGAGGGATCGATCCAGAAAACGATAATAATAATCACAACTCTCTTTGCTATGTGTGGTGTGTCAACAAGAGACGACGAGTCAGCCAATGTGTCTTCTGTGGGCAGGATCTGAGATGATGCCTTTATTGTCCTGTCCAGTCTTTTGTGGTTCGTTCAAAAAATTTGGCGAGAAAGCACAAAAGAGTACAACTGGCGGAGTATGTATGTCCTTCGCCCTGTCTCAAGAAAATAGAACGAATGACAGAAAGATCCCTCTACTAGAGTACAGGTATGTGTAGATTGTGGATTCTAATTCGGTAAATTCCACGAGGTCTTGTACGGTAACAAATATTTACCAGGTACGAATATTATTACTTCTATTCAGTACCAAGTATGTTATTATTTTTCACTAGTCGATACCGGTATGGATCATGCCGACTCAAAATTCGTAACGATCAACGATTGAAACGAGGCGCCGAACGCGAAACCTACTGTCTGTACTTCGGCTGTCGGATACTGAAAGTGTTGAAGGATTTTCTCATACGGGTGATTTTATTTAGTTCCTATTTTTGGTTTCTTCCTGCTTGGTCTCTCCGTCGGTGTGAGAAATTCAACATGGCGGCTTGTCGGCCGTCATTGCAAAGTAGTAATCAAAAGATGAACAAAAGTGATAACCACGATAAAGATCATCCTCTTCCTACGGATGATGATACTGAGATTCTTTTAGAAACATTGTTTAGCAATGTTGCTTCCTTAATTCGTGAAACTCCTGTAACGGGTGAACTCACACAAACATCTCAAGCAGATAAACTTCGCATGTATGGACTTTACAAACATATTACACATGGTTGTAGTACCGATTCTGGTGACAATTCTACTATTCCATCCAGATTCAATATGGTAGCACGTGCCAAATACGATGCATGGGTACAATGTTCTACATTGTCGAGGATGGAAGCACAATTAGCCTATGTAGAATTGGCAGCATCTCAAAATCATTGGTTGGGTCAAACGTGTCAACAAATGTTGCAAGAGTATTATCAAAAGGGAAATAGTGAAACGATAAAAGAACCCAACTTCACGACCCTGGAAGAGGTGTCATTGTCGGCGCAATCAAAATCATCTACTGCGACTGCAGCAACTCTTTCCATTAGGCCCAAATCATCAACCTTTTTAGGTATTCAACCTATACTACCACGAGGTCAACTTGATATATCGTATAGTGATTTGATGTATGGTATCTTTCAATGTTTGAAAAGGGATTCATCCACTACCAATGCACGGTATTACCATCAAGAAGAACAAATCCAAAATTTATGGTTGCAACAACTACAAGAAAGGAATACTAGTCATCATGAAAGCACCACCACCACCACCACCACCACCACCAAAAACAGCAACAAGCCATCATTATCACCATCCGTTGTCGTTGGTCTTTCAGTCCGATCTCTTTTAGATTTGTATCTTACCACAAAATCATATCCATCACAATCAGAAATTATTATTGTTCCACCTATCAATGTTCCTGGTATGGTAGAAGTTTTACTGTACCATGGTTTAACTGTTATTCCTGTCGATATTCCTGCCGCAAGTACAGATGCTACTACTCCACAAGATGAAATGTCCATGTCGTCTTCTACTAATAGTAGTACCATTGGTGTTGACATAGATGCCATTACCAATGTCATATCCTCTAAAACAGTAGCCATTATGGTAGTTCATCCATTTGGGTATGTATGTACATCACCACAGGATATGAAACGCATACATCAAGTAGCTCAAAAACATCAATTGGACATTCTAGAAGATTGTGCAGAATGTTTTGCTGGACTTGCAATGAGTCCCAAACAGAATAACAAGAAGGAGAATGGGAAAAAAATTCTCCAATCCAAGGACGAGGATAACGATGAGGACGATGTATCCTATTTAGGTAGTCCATATGCAACTATATCTTTCTTTTCCTTTGGAACTATTAAAACAGCAACAGCCTTAGGTGGTGGTGTTGCAATTCTAAACAATGAAGATACGACCACGACTACAACAGCTATTCAAATGAAGCGTAATCAACAGTCCATCTACAAACACCAAACAACAAAACAATATTTATGGAAACTTCTCAAGAGTATCATGTTTTGTGTTATAGTAGAAAGACCTCTACTCTATGGATTCATAGCCATGATGTGTCCATTCTTGGGTATTAATTTTGATACTTTAGTATCAAACTGCATTCGTGGCTTTCCTACCAACAAACACAATAGTAAAAAAGAACAAGAACAGAAAAAGAAAAGGAAGCAAACAAAACTCACTGCACAAGAACGAAATCAAATAGAAGAGACAAGACGACGAGCTTTAATTGTTCGCATACGACAACGTCCTTCGTTACCCTTACTTTCTCTGCTTTATCGACGATTATTACAGTCTCAAAAGGTTGCTGATGCTGTACGTCAACGGATAGATCGTTGTAACGTCATGACGAAATTATTACAACAACAATGTGCATCTAATATCACTGCAGCTTGTATTCCAAGAAAAGTGGTTGGTGATAAGGGTGGTAAAAGTTATATGACTAGCAATCGAAACAAATTTTGGTTGTATCCTATAACGGTCAATGATCCACAGGCTGTAAGCCGTATTCTTTTTCAAAAATATGGTTATGATGTACCTCGTGGTACTTCACAATTACAGTATGTAAAAAGGATGCCTTCTTCTCCTCGGGCATCATCCGTCGCAACAACAACAACAACAACAACAATCTCTCGTACAGAAGATTTCTTTGATAAAATCCTGTATCTACCTGTATCTCTCCGTTCAATGTCTTACAAAGAAATGCAACACTTGGCTTGTGCAGTGAATTTAGCAACTATGGAGGTTGCAGCAACCAAACGTTGTCCTAAAGGTAATGGAGAGAAAAATATGACACTTTGTGAAGTATGTTGTGACAAGACAACTGAAACACGTTGGAATCCAAAACGAATTGC